>CADCXT010002446.1:0-28219 GCA_902806775.1 Microtus agrestis
AACTTCTGCAATTCAAAATTTAGTATCGCTAAGTGATGTTCCTTTTGTTTTACTTTTTTGTGCAGAATATTCTATATTAGACTTATATTAAAAGTAATTCATCTCATGTTGGCTATACAATGGTGATTTGGAAGTTGCTGAATTCAATAAAATTATTTTGTAGAAAATAAAATTCAAATATTTATGATCAGTTTCAAATATAAAAAAAGACTCATGTTATCAGTGAGTAAACTTATCAGTAGATTATTAGCATGTCTCTGGTCTTCCCTTCTAGTAGTAATCTTATTCTTTGTACTCTATGGATTCTGGTTCTGTTTTTGTATGTGAGTTTTCTTAATGATTTTCATTGAATTTTATTACTTATTGATATTATATTCTTATTGATAGAGGTTTATGTCCCACATGTTCAGTCCCAAAGAAATACACAGAAGCCTAAAGTAATTATAAATGTGCTGGCCTATTATCTCAGGATTCTTATTAACTATCGCTTTCATTTTAAATTAAACTATAATTCTTGTCTGTATTCACCTATACTTCCTGCCTGGCTACTGACCAAAACCAGTCAGAATTTTATTAAACCAATACAAGTGACAAATTTTGACAGGGTATATCATTGTTCTACAGTACTTGCCTCCTTTTTCGTTTTCTTTTCAAAACAAGAACTCTGCATCTAATACTCTTTGCTTAGCTATTTTCCTGGCCATTATTCCTGACCCTAACAACTTGTAAACAACACTCTAAACCAAGTCTAACACCCATAATGCATTTTGGGGGGATTTCAGCATAGTTTCCTAGGCTACTTCCTGCTTATTGGGGTACTGATAATCTTATGGGGACTTGAAGAAAATTAAGGATTATGGTCAAGTTCTGAAATGTTGGAATATGTGGGTCATCTGTTCCTATTAGAGTTTATTTAGGAAGGTCTTCCTTGATCAAACCTGATTTTTCTTAATCCAGAATTCACAGCCACCCATTTTCTATGGAAAAAAAAAGCAAAATCTCTTCTCCAAAGTAACATATTTTTCTACTTAAATTTTGAAGTCAATGCATTTTTAAAATGTGTATGTCAGATTAATCCAGCAGCATTTATAATCAAATGTTTGTAGCAGCTATTGCTTTTTCCTCAGCGATCAAGCAATTCAAAGACATACATAAGGTATCCAGATTCTCTGTGTATTTTCCTTCCTTATATAACTTTATTTTTAACTCTAATTTTTAATCTTAACTTTATTTTTTTTGAGACAGGGTTTCTCTGTGTATCTTTGACTGTCCTGGAAATCACTCTGTAGATCAGGCTGCCCTTGAATTGACAGAGATGTGCCTGCCTCTGCCTCCAAGGTGCTGACATAAAAAGATGTGTGCCACCACACCCATCCACTCGCTTTCTTTCTTTTTTTCCTAAGGACTTATCCCTTTCCTTTTCTCTCCCAAGAGAGAAGCCTACATATATTTTTAAATACACTGTAAATCATTTATAAGTTATTTTTTTCTAAATCTATCTTTATATCTCCTTTTCTGATCACATTAGTCTTTAATTTACTAAGTGATATGGCTAAGATTAAAGCCATGGCTTTGTTGCCTGAATCTACCCACATTCCTTAGCTTTCTGAAAGTCTAGCTTCATAATGGAGGACCCATGTTTATTGCCACAACTCTATGGAGTTTCAAGGTCCCTGCCACCACCAAGAAGAATGTTGTTGTCTATTCATAAACACCATTTAAGTGTGTGGTGATAGGGCCTCTTAAAAGAGCCGCAAGGTTTTTGCAGCTAAAGCTGAGTCAGGATGCCTTTCTTTAATGAGACGTGTTTGCCTCTAACAACCAAAACACAGTGAGAAAACACTGCTATCAAGAAGCCATGCTTAACTCTATTCTTTTGTGTCTAGAATTACTTTCCAGGCTCTCTTAGGTTTTATGTGGAAGTAGTTGCCCACAATAGTGCCATTTGTGGTCATGCAGCCAGGAAATGAATGAACATTCTCCACTTACATGTTCTACTACTGTTGAAATAAGCAGCGGCAGGGCTGCGTCCCCAACACCCCGGCCGCTTGCACAAGGCTAGCTTTACCCGAAATAATTACATGGACACTGTATTCTTTTAAACACTGCTTGGCCCATTAGCTTCAACCTCTTAACCCATTTCTAATCATCTATGTAGCACCATGAGGTGCGCTTACCCAGGAGATTCTAGCCTACGTCCATCTTGCGTTGGAGCTTCAAGCCTCTGCCTCAGAGAGCAGAGCTATCATGAGGGTAGCATGGCGTCTCTGTCTGAGGCTTCTGGCTCTGAGTGGAGCTGCATGCTTTCTGACCTCACTTCCTCTTCCTGCCAGCATTTTGTTCTGTCTACTCCACCCACCTATGTTCCTACCTATCAGGGCCAAGGCAGTTTATTTAACCAATGAAATCAACAGATTGATATATGACACTCCCACATCATACTACAATTGCTGAGATTTTTGAGATTGTTTATTACCACATATATTTTTGATTAAAGTTTAGGAGAGTGACTTCTTTTGGTGAAAAGTGTGTTGATGATATATAAAATCTAAATACAGCTGGGGTGGGTAATGGTGGTGAACACCTTTAATCCCAGCACTCTGGAGGCAGAGGCAGGCAGATCCCTCTGAGTTCACATTCAGCCTGATCTACAAAAGCTAAATCCAGGAGAGGCTCCAAAGCTACAGTGAAAACCTGTCTCAAAAACAAAATAAAACAAAATCTAAAGATAAAGCAAAATAGTGGGTCCATCAGCCCTGGAGACATGGCAGAACTCATAACTAATATATCGACCCAGTAAACAAAACTAATTTTTCTTATGGTGAAGATATTTTATTCATGAAACAAAACAGAGTCTACACTGACCTGGGCGATAGTTTATGTACAACTAATGCATTTAAAAGAGCGTTGAACAGTTTGCCTACTCCTGTGCATGACAAGCATTTCGAGTTCCCTTTCAGCTATAGCACTCTGGGGAGTCTGCGATGTAGAAATGAAACTATCTCAGGTATTTTTATAATTCAAGCTTATTTGCCAGGAATGAAATTATATAACAGATTTCTGTAGTCTAATTACTTCCAGAAAATTCCACTTACAGTAATCATACCTAAGCATCCATTCTTGAAATAGCATTAAGACCTACACTTTGTTATTAGTTTTCTGGCTTCTGTGCTTCTAGGATTATGGGAAACTGGTTTCAGTGAATTAGTGTGCATCTACAAGGCTTCCAAAATGTCCCTTTCTTTTTAATTTTTTAAATTATTCATTCGTTTTACATCCCAACCACAGTCTCTCCTTGCTCCTCTTCTCCCATTCCTTTCACAATCCTCCCTTCTACCACCTCCATCCAATCCTCCTCTGTTTCTCTTCAGAATGTGGTTTGCCTCCCACGGGTGAAAACAAAGCATGACATATCAAGCTGCTGTGGAACTAAGCTCCTCCCCTCACCTTTAAGGCTTGGGGAAGGCAGCCCAAAATGAAAAAGACTCCCAAGAACCTGCCAAAGCATCAGGGACAGGCCCAGCTCCCACTGCTAGGCTTACCACAAGTAGGGCAAGTTATACAACTTTCATACATATGCTGAGGGCTTAGCTGTCAGTCTGGTGTCTGTGAGAGCCGATGAGCACTGAGCACAAATTAGTAGCTTCTGTGGGTTCCCTTGTGTTGACCTTGAACCTCCTGGCTCATTCCATACTTCCTCCCTCTCTCCAACAGAATTCCTGGAGCTCTCACCAATGCTTCGCTATGGATCTCTGCAACTACCAACTAGTTCCATCAGTTACTGGACAATTATTTCTCATTTTAGGCATATTTTAAATTTAAAATATAGCTATATATTTTGTGTGTGTAAATATGTACATATGTATAAATGTATATATTCATAAATATATAAATACAACCTGCTCAGTCCATATAGTGTTACCTATACATGATCTCAGGGCTGTGTCTAGGGTTTGGGCCCCATGCAATTCCCCTTTTCTTATTAGCTTGTACACTGTTGTCTTTTTTATGATTTTGATTCAAGAGACATCTTGATGAGACTTCATGGGTATAGCTTCGCGACCATTTCCAGGAGACAAAATGTCACAGCAAAGTTCATTTTTGCTGCAGCTTCAACTCACCGCCTTTAACTGCTACTCTTAATGAGATGCGTCTGAGGAACTCTCTGACTGAGAATAACATCTGGAATGTACAGCTGAGGGGCTTTTCCAGATCTTTGAGAGACACCATCATTATATTTACTTTCACTGCTTCTGTAGTTGTGTGCCTGGTGGGACTGTTTGCTTGAATGTGTTCCAGTAGCATAGTACAATTTGCCAGGCATTTACTCTGAAATGGTGTCTGATTCTTGACTTCTAAGCCAATAGTATATGTGTGTGTGTGTGTGTGTGCACGTGTGTGTGTGTGTGTGTGAGCATGTGTGTGTGTGAGTGTGTGTGTTACATAAGTGGCAACTAAGTGTTTTTATGAAATAGCATATAGTATATATCATATCACATATATTATTAATATATATCACATATATAGTTTATTGAAACACGGTTATTAATAAAATGTTGTAAGCAATCTTGGAGTTTATTATCTCATGCTGGATATGCAAAACTAGTGAGTGATAGAACTAGGATCATTTAGAATATCGGTTTCCCTCTATTATTGCCTTGTTTGTTTTCCCATAGGGGATTATATCTGTTCATAACATCAAGATCTAATCCCAGTACTTGGGAGGAAAGGAAGCTAAGTATAAAGCAAGCTGTTAACTTTTATAAAATGTTAATGTAAAAATATGAAAATTCTGATGATCTTGACTTAAAAGGACATATGTGTAGATGTAAGAAATGTTTTCGTTTGCAGGATGTGAACCTGTAGTTGATAATTAAATCCTTGATGGTAGTGTGATGAATTTTCTTTGTAAGAAAACGTAGAGAGAACTTATGGGGGGTAATGGGTATTTATTTTAATGAAATTTGTAACATAGACCTTTGAGGATACAAAAAATATTATTTAAACTCTTTCTTTCAACATGCTCCACATATGTCAAATGATTTGAGTAGAGATCAAGAATAAGAAGATTTAATCATACTTTATCAGTTCTTCTGCAGCTCTAAGGCTGAATATCTTACTATACCATTCTATATACACAGTGTGCAGAAATTGAAAGATTTCTAGAAGAGATACCTAGAGAGGATGTGGGGAAATAATAATCTTATTCATTACTGGTAGGATTGCAAACCTATAACCACTATAGAAATTAGTTATAAGGTTTTTCAAAATTTAAAAAACAGAACTACCATATATCATCCAGATATTTCACTACTGGATGGGAGATATATATATATATATATATATATATATATATATATATATATATATATATAAGATATATATATATATATCAGAGAATGCCATAAACTGCCATGAAGTTATTTACACATATTTGTTTATATTATATCTATTGAATAAAGAAGTTGAAAACAACTTTGTTAATCAACAGATAAATGGACAATGGAAGTTTAATAAATACATAACGTGGAATATGATTCAATTCTACAAAAAACCTAAGTCACAAAATTTGCATGAAAATTGATATAATTCGAAAGTAAATTTTCCCATTCTCAAAAAAAACCTTACAATATGCGTATTCCCTCAGGTGTGTATATTTTAGCCTAAAATATATACATGCATATATGTAAATAAATGTATCTGTCAGTGTACTACTTATAATGGAGAGCAAGAAAGCATAATAAAAAAGACAAATTACTACTAAGCAGCTCATAGATATAGTATACTTTTGTGTGACTCTACTGAACGCTTTCTCAAAGTGTAATACCTTTTCGATGCAAAATTAGTTCTTAACTTGGCAGCAACTCCATGTGATTCCACAAGGTACTGAAACATTATTTGAATTTTAAAATATGTTTGTTCAATTGAATGTTCCCGTAGGATGTAGTTCTCTGTAAGTATATTTAAATTTATGAGACTGCATTCTTTAAACAAGATTTTTAGCTACTTAAATTATAGAACATTATGGGTATTTAAAGCATGTATAAACTACCATAAATTTAAAAATTTAAAAAAAAAAATTGGGAATACTGATTTATTGCTCATGAATCTCAAAGACTAACATAATAGGAATGTGAAAACATTGACAATTTTTTTCTTTTACATTGTATGCTATATTTCTAAATTTTATCTTTGAGAAATAGACAAATATTGAATTTTTTACAGGTGAAGAATTAATGAAGTTTACTGGCCATACAATGTTCTTCATTATACATTTTAATGATGTTCTTGGTATCTTTAGGAAATAATGGGTACTCAGGTAAATGAAGTGTATAGTTGCATTTCTTCATAATTCTAGGAAGAACCATGTTTAAATTATTCTGTGTAAGGATTACAAAGATATTTTGATATTTCCAAAGACCTTTTGTCCATCAATCTAAAATTTTTCAAACCAATGGACAATAAAATTTCTCTTGGCACTGGTATAAAATGCCAGTGTCAGGAGTACCATCACTAATATAAAAATGTAGCAAGAAGAGCAAGCATTCCTATGAATGTGAGATTTGGATTGATCTGGGACAGAGTGTCTACCTCTGCAACACAATTGATCACTTTGTTTCAGGTCATAATTGACCCTCAGAAATTCAGAAATGTATGACTTCTATTTAATAACTGTATGTAGGCTAAAATAGTTGATTTCTTTCCTGAATAACCATTAATAATAGTTTCTTATCTTTGGAGAGATTGACAATTTGGGTCAGATAATTCTTTATGGGTAATGGTGCTGCCTTCATCTCCTATCTCATACTAACCAGTTTCCAAATTCAAAGTATCTCCAGATAATGTAAAGGCAGCCAAACTGGTCAAATTCCCTTCCCGTACTGGGAATTACTTATTAAAGAAATTGAGACCAGTGTTTAAATAATTTAAAAGTGTGTGTGTGTGTGTGTGTGTGTGTGTGTGTAAAATTAAGATTAGAGTTCATGTATCAGAGAAGGACAAGCATAATGTTTAACAAGTACCACTTAACAGATTTCCAAGTCATTTTAAGTTTATGCAGTACAACTTTTAAATGCATAGTGAAATCACCTGTGTCTGAAGGCAACAGATACTTGATTAGCAAAATTCCAACTTTCCTCTTCTGCAAAAGCTGGCAGATGGGCTAGTTTTCTACTGATTTTCTTGAACACATTTAGAAATAATCAGCTAAGAAAGAAATGGCGTAAAGTTCAAATAACCAGGAAGATGGGAGTGACGAGCATCGGCAGCCATTTAAGAAGCTTCCAGAGCTCACTGGCATTTCAGTGGAATGGAGGGATGGAAGCCTTCCCGCATTGGTTTTACTGGAAAAAAAAAACACAGCAACAACTATTCTTTTATTCCTCTTCCGTGGCTATTTTATTGATTATATCTACACTATCAAATAGCAGAGTTGCTTGCTGCCATCAGTTTTTGCATGCAAAGAGATCCAGTCTTTGGCTGACCTCAGTGGGAATGCATGGTCCTTTTACCTGACAGTTTGCTCCGCGTGACTCACTTAGCACTTCCCAAAGTTCAATAAATATAGCCATGTGAAAATTGGAAAGGAAGGAAACAAGCGTATAGGTCTGGTCTCCAGATGCAATCGTACTCCTACAGAACCACTAATACAGTCCAGGTTTAGACAATTTAACCTGGAAGACTCCCAGACTCTTTGGAAACATATCCTGTTAACAGGTAAAGTGATCTTAGCTCTGACAGACCATACCACACACGGTGCCTTCTACTTAACAGATGCGTTGATTTTGTTGTTACGGTGTTATAGAGTCTGAGATCACGTGAATGAGCGCTTTCTTCTCTTTATCATTAAACTACTTCTATGAGTGACTATTATTAGGCACTGGGAAACTACCAGGTAGCTATTTTTCTCATCGTATTTCCAGTCTCAGTTCTCTCAAATATCACTTTCTTATTCAGGCAGTAACTTTTCTGGCAATAAGATTTTGCTCTTCTATTTTTCAAACAATTTTTGTTGGAGGTGAACTGAAACTGCCCAACACAATATATGCATGTTTTAGCTCAAGGAAACGACAGATGGATATAAACAAATAATTATAGGTTGATCTTGCGTATCTGTCATAGATGGTAAGCAGTTAGGTAATTTATAGTTAGAGAAAGATAGAATGATATGTTTAGAAAGAAGTGACAAGGAAATACATATTTTGAGTTGGTACTTTAAGTCATGAAAATAAATTGTCAATAAAGAAAAATGCCAGAAAAAGTAATAAGATACTAACGAAGAAAATATTCATGCAGGATGAATTGTTATAATGTGTGTATGGGGAAGGGTATGAAGAAGTATACTGAAAATTGCCTTTATTAAAAACAAACTATTGGGGAACCATAGGAATCGTGAAGAGGGCTTTGCCAAGTACATGCAGATTACTGGCACTTAGTATTTCAACCACAACAATTAAGGTGGGATATTTTTCTCTAGCTATATGCCAACATGGCAGCAAATGACACACACTTCTGATTTTAAAATATTTCTTGTTATATAATCAAACAAAATAGAAATAAGATGACAATGTGTTATTAATTTTGTTGATTTTTGTAGATATAAAATAACGTTTTTTTCTGCTACACATATAAGCAGACTCACACATTTTCTAAGCATTGAAGACTTTATGTAACTCCTTTGTAAAAAGAATACTTACCTCCATTATTTCGGCCTGATGCAATTAGGCCAAAACCACCATGAGTTTGCTTTTGAATTACTGTATTCATCAGGAGTCCAAACTATTCCCACACAAGTAAATATGCCACAATCAGGACTGACAAAAAGAGACCTTCATTTTCTGCCTTCATAATACTGGGATTAAGTATGCATACCACCACGCCTGGCAAAGAACAATCCTTGTTAAAATATAAGAGCAGGAGAAGGTTTTCCAAACATTTGGCCAGCAAAAATTATATGCTGTTTTCTATTGTTATTATTTTAATGCCCCGTGGTCATTTATACAACAAGCATTCTCATTTAGGAATATTATTCAATACAAGAGCCATTAAATGTGCAAATTAAAATTAGCAAACTGTTGTTGTAAGTAGACAGTACAAAAGGCTATTGAGGACAACCGATATTACATTGTTCCTTCACTGAAATGGAAGGTTGCTTACCTGAACACAATTGATAAAGCACTATAAAGGCAGCCACTGGGTTATCCACAGGAAAACTCTCTGAAATGTTTACATATTTCTAGAGTTGTCATGGATTGCTGAGAATATGACAAGAAATCAATGCCAGAGTAAAAAGGAGCTTTTTCAACTGTTGTCTTATTTACTGTGTTAGAAAAAATACTCCGTGGAGAAAGATAATCAATATGCCAAATATATTAAAATATAGATTAACCACTCTTCCAGAGAATAAGTAAAATTAATGCTAGTTTTCTATATATATTTTCAATTTTATTAATGCTATTTACCTATATTGCAGTTAAAATTTCTTTCAGATTTTAATCATGTATATGTGTGTTCATGCATGTGAACATAGTATATTGGGAGGCGAGAAGATACTGTGAGATATCTTTGTGTGTTCTATATGACTACAGTGGTGGTGGGTGAGTTTATCTGCTAGTCGCATCAGCCCATACAACAAGTTCTGATATATGTGGCAACAGTTATTCAGGAGGTCCTCAGGTGGAGATGGAGGTTATGGGAAACATTCTCACCGTAGGCAATCCTCTACTGGAAGGCAACACCACCTAGAATTTTCAGTTATTTGGAATAATTAAATGCCTGGCTCTAAAAATCTGAGGTCTTACCGACTCTGTTAGTAAAGACTAAAACATTTAGTATTATAGAAGCAAATCCACTATTCTGGCAATTTAAATACCTTTAGAAATTTTACTCTAAATACAACTAACATTTTATTGACTAAGCCTGCTGTATTTGTATATTTAGAAATATATAACACAATTAATGGAATACAGTCTATGGATAAGAGAGAGAAAGAGAGAGCTGGAGAGACAGAGAAGTAGAGTCCATTGCTACGAGCTGGAGAGAAAAAGGATAAGAGGACAATTATATAATTATATTTTAATTTCAATAAAGATGTCCATTTCTTTTGCATCTTCCAGTTTTGTGTCATACAGGCTATTGTAGTAAGATCTAAAGATTCTCTGAATTTCCTCTGTGTCTATAGTTATGTCCCCCTTTTCATTTCTGATCTTATTATTTTGCGTGTTCTCTCTCTGCCGTTTGATTAGTTTGGATAGGGGTTTATCGATCTTGTTGATTTTCTCCAAGAACAAAAAGTTTCATTGATTCTTTGGATTGTTTTCTGTGTTTCTATTTTGTTGGTTTCTGCCCTCAATTTGATTATTTCCAGTTTTCTACTCCTCCTGGGTGAGTCTGCTTCTTTTTTTTCTAGAGCTTTCAGGTGTGCTGTTAAGTCTTCAATGCGAGATTTCTCCATTTTCTTTAAGTGGGCATTTAGTGCTATGAATTTTCCTCTTAGCACTGCTTTCATCGTGTCCCATAGGTTTGAGTATGTTGTCTTTTTATTTTCATTAAATTCAAAGAAGACTTTAATTTCTTTCTTTATGTCTTCCTTGACCCAAGTGTGGTTCAGCAGTTGACTGTTTAGTGTCCATGAGTTTGTCGGCTTTCTGGGGGTAGTAGACTTTACTGAATGCACTATTTTCTATAAACAAAACAACAAGCTGTAGATGATAAGACAACTGTTTAGTATAATATGCTTAATAGTTTATCATTAAATCAAATGTTGAAGTATGCCTCTCAAAAAAGAAAGAAAAATGCATTTCAGAATATTGCTGATCATTGCTGAATACGTGACCACAGCATAAGTCATGGTAGAGATGTAAAATGAAGTTGATATTTTCATTTCTGCTAACATATATTCATTCCATAGTCAATATACTGAAAAGAAATTTTAAACTTTAAATATTATTTAGGATATGTATTTTGTAACGCTATGGGCATAGAAAATTATTTATCTAATGCAGCTAAGCAAAGCACCTAGAAAACCTTCCAGAAATTATTTTATCTTTCTAGATGTCATTAAAAGCACGTGTACTTGTGGGAGAAAGTCAAAACAGAAACCTTAGTTACAAAAGGTTGGAAGAAATTTATCCACGGGAAAATATCTCCGAATCTTGTTAAAACACAAAATAGATTGTAAACCTTTTAGAAATATGTATACATCATAGCAAAATGTTTGAAATTGGTAACTAATGCTGTGTGAAGTTTTGAAATTAAAACTACCTTAAGAAATTAATGGAGTTAGAGTAACCATATGAGTACTCAATGAATTAATAAATATATTTTATTAAAAATTTTAAGCAAGAAAATAAGTAGGACAATATCAGCAAAAATTAGAATGTCCACATTTGATATTTTTAAATTTGTTTGTATGCATGTATGTGTGTTAATGCTTTCAAGTAAATATGATTACTTGCCTGCCACAGACCTTGTGTGGAGATCAGGAGTCTAGCTAAAGCTCCGTTGGGGTTTTACCTTCCACCTTGTTTTAAACATGGCTGAACCTTTGTTCTTGCTTGCCGTGCCTGATAGGCTTGCAGGTGAGTGAGCTTGCAGGGTTTTCCAGGCTCTGATTCCCATATTCCTCCTGGAGTTACGGCATTATAGAGACATGTTACTGCACCTGACTTTTTAAAACTGTTCCGGAAAATTGAATTCACATTCTTTGCTTGCGTAGCACAAACCTTACTCACAAAGTCATTCCAACAGACTACATGTCCCATTTCTTAAACAAAAGAGAAAATGCTTCTTAGTGAGTAGCTTCATTAATTAGAGAATTATCATTCCATACAGATGGAGTAAAAATTGTCTCTTTCCTCTGTTTAGTGTCACTATGTGCCTTTGTTGACTATGCTATGACCTTATGCTAATTACTTAAGTTTACTATATTGCTGACCTTATGTTATTCACTTATGCTTTACTGTTCCCTTTATCTACCACATACATTTTAATAATATTTGCATATTATTTCCTCGTCTCATGTTTATATGCTTTGCTTTGATGTTGACAGCTCCAACATACTTTATAAAGATAATGAACGTATTCCATAAATGAGGACACATACACCCTGAGCATAGTCTCAAGCTAGAAACCCTTTATATAATTAGTTGGCTGTGGCCAATAATAAAGTTATCGAGATATTTTTTCCTGCATTGCGACAAAGTATTGTCTAGATTTAGTTTTCCATTTTTGCTATTTTTTCTTTAGAATTTCTCACTCAGTCTCTCTGGAGGTGTAGATATTTCTAAGAAAATAACATTTTTTTCAGTTTTTTTTTTGAGATCTTCATGATCTTATTGAAACCAGAACGTAAGAAGAACTGATAACCAGAAGAGTCCAAAACATTGTTACATTTTCCACATGCTCAACACACATTGTTGAATTTTACAGGCTTCAGTGCAGCCAGGCAGATCTAAATGCACCATGAAGTTTGTCATTACTTCTGCTAGACCTGGATTACTGCCAAGCTATAAAAATAGTTAAGACATGAGTGAAGTGGGTAAGCCACTCGTGGGGAATAGCCCCATTAACCTTTTCCCTCGAAATGGAATTTGCAAAATCAGTCAAAAATTCAGATGAGGAATCTTGACTCTGTTTTTTAAGGACAGATTGTCAGGGAAAACCAGGTAATCCAATTCCTGTCATGTTCAACCATTCCCACTTACAATCTGTTGTAATTAATTAAATATTTAGTTGTTTTCTATTTAGGGAAGTTAAAAACCTTTAAAAATTAAAAAATTGTTGCTTTCCAATATTAACTAAAGAAAGACTTACTTCTTTTAAAAACATAATTTTCAATGTTTTTAAATTATATCTTACCTCTTTACCTCTACAACTTGTGATATATATATATATATATATATATATATATATATATATATATAGTCATTGCCCTTTGTTGTTTCCTTGAACTTTAAAGTAAGACCTTATTGATAAATCCACCAAATGCATTTCACTACTCTTGGATGATTCAAGCAAGTCGAAGCTGATCTAGAAGTCTCCATTCTGAGGACTAGCTCTCATAGGGTCAGATGGTGTTATGAAAACTGACAAAAGAGGAAATAGTTGTACTCATTTCTCACCTCCGTTAACCATGACATTGATTAGCATTGCAAAATATCCACTTGAGGACAATAATGGCACCTCCATGCAGGGTGTAACCAGCAGCCATGTAATAGAATTAAAGTCCACTCAGTGGGATGAAATTCATACCTGGCATGGTAAGCCTAGTCAGCTACTCATAACAGGTGACTCCTGGAGTCTAGAAGAGAACCCATTATTGCCACTTTGCTAACAAAAGTCTTCCTTAATACTGCTCTTGGTTTTTTCATACCTATTAATATGTAATTCTTTTTAAGTGTTGTCTATTCATTATAAAGATTTAAATATTTTACAAATATTTATTTGATTTACTTATTGTATTTTAACTATGTATTTTATTACATGTTTGCTTTGGTGAAGGCCTGAGGTTGTCTGAAGTTTCAGAATTTCTCCTGGACATTGGGATGTGGGGTTATGGATTTCTGTAAACAATCATGTGGGTGCTGGGAGTCGAAATCAGGTCCTCTGGAAGACCAACAGGCGCTCATAACTGCTGAGCCACCTCTTCAGTCTAAGAAAATCTGTCTTTTAAAAAGTATATAAGATCTATTATAATGAATTAAGAGTGTATTAAGGTATACATTTTCATGAATCATCAATTTAAACATATTGTATTACTGATAGTACAATGATGTGACTTTAACATGAGACTTATTATAAGTAGTTGAATGAACCTTCTTTTTTCTATCTCTATAAGAAATAAAATGTGATACTATTTTCTAAATGTGTCATTTACATGAAGTCACAACCATTTCCCTGAGGAAGATTACTATAGAAATAAATTAGTTATGAATAATGGGAATTAAAGACATTTAAATGTTAATGGAGATACAGACCTTGGTGTGGGAGATCCTTCTGTCTATGTGTTGTTTTTGTTGGTTAATGAATAAAGAAACTGCCTTGGACTATTGATAGGGCAGAACTTAGGCAGGCAGGGAAGATGGAACGGAATGCTGAGAGGAAGAAGGCAGAGTCAGAGCCGCCATGGAGCCACTGCCAGAGTAAGACACGCTAAATCTTAAAACTGCCAAGTGGCAATACACAGATTAATTGAAATGGGTTCAATTAGGATGTAAGAGTTAGTTAGTAAGAAGCTAGAGCTAATGGGCCAAACAGTGATTTAATTAATCCAGTTTCAGTGTGGTTATTTCTGGGGCTAAATTAGCCAGGCAGCCAGGATGAACAAGCAGCCTCCCCCTGCAGCAAACCATTAAGTTGGTGTTCACTTTACGATCTAAAATATCTCCTGAGTATCCAAAATCGATGATTGGATTAATATTATACATAAAAAATTGACTAAATAAATCAACCACTTTTGTAACAATTATGGTAATAGCTAATAATAATTAATCTGATTCACTTTATTTATAAATGTAAGACTTTAGATAAATATAGAAAACATTTCTTAGATGGTAGTTCAAACTTGTGCTCATACATTCCAGTTAAATATAACATTTTCATTCCTAAGACTTATTTAAAATTTATAAATATTTTCGTGTGAATATCTGAAATCAGAGTTTAGTTTTCTAATGATCATCCATTTGTTTAGTAAGCAAAATTGTTGAATTCTACGGGCAGTAATTTGTGAAATCTATGACAAGTCCCTCTGGTACTTTTTGTGATCCTGATTGTCTCTTTTTATCTCAGATACCAAAAGGTCACATTGTTAAAAAACATTTGTTTTTTAACCTTGCAGGAGATCACACAACTGATTGCTGCCTTCTGCTCAAAATGTATAAACAATTTATAGTTGAGAAACTGTTCCTCTTTATTGGGACCTTCAAATATTACTTTTATACATATAACATTTATCCATAAAATATTGTTTGAAGCTAAATTAAAAGCCCAATTAAAAGACCATTTCCAGGAAAGAAGAAAACAATTAGGAAAACGGAAATGTAATTTTATTCCTTCATGAGAGTCACTTCATTACAGAATGTCTGTGTATAATTCCCACAGAGTATTGTCAAAAGATGCTCTTCTTTATGGTACAGTGCTACCAAAGATATAAAAGCTCATGAGTCTCCAAAGAACCACATCATTAAACAATAACTGCCAAGTCTCATTTAGCCAATACAACAACCAAGTTGAAAATTACTTTGAATATTGTTCCATACCAATGACAAAGATATTTCAGCTAAACTGAATTAATTAGCACTACTGTGTAGAAACATTATTAGTGAATAGTTGAAGTATTATATATTTAATAATTTAGAGTTTGAGAATAGTACCCAAGAAAGTTATTGAAGGCAGGATAATTTAAAGATAGCAAAATTGAAAAAATTAAAGATGTACATACAGTATTAGAATTGAAATGCATTGTCAGAGAATCTATATCTTGTACTGATGAAGGCCTGCATCAAAACACTAGGCCACACACAAGTCATCTGCTATGATGGCTACGGTGTTTTATTCTTCCTGTTTGCAGAATATTCAGTGATTATTTATAGGTTCAGTCTCCAAAACAACATTTTTTGGTTGAATCTTCACTTAATTGCTGTTTCTTTAAACCAAACAATGAATGGATATTTTTTAATCAATTCAATTGTTATCATAATTATTTTCAAACTGTGAGAAGTAAAAATTTCAAATGTGATGCAAAACATAAAATGGAAAAGAATTGACAAAAATATTAAAATAAATCATCAGATTATTGCTTGGCTATGATGAAAAAGTTCCTATAAATTTAGAAATATATTTAAAACCATTTATTAATTTTGTTTAAACCAACTGAATCCATAAATAGATTGATTTTAAATTAATTTTACTCTTTCAAATTTGGTGACTTTCAAAACAAAGCCTCATTGACCCCTGACACTGCATTATTGAAATTAATAATAATAATAATAATTTGCTATATATTTTCATCTTTATGCTTGATATTATGTAATGTGACTCCAACTTTCTAATTGGATTCACACTACAAGAACAGGAAGAAAAATTAAGCTGGTTATTCTATATATCCAGCAAAATTAAACATCAGGATAATTTTAATTTCTGGTACTATAAAAATAACTATAAACTTTTCCAATAATATGTTTTAATTCATATTTTATTTGTATGTATAGGTGTATGTGTGCATTGTCTGTATATGTATGCAACATACATGGGAGTCCCCGAAGAGGCCACAAGAAGCCACATTCTCCCCATAGAGCTGGAAGAAGAAGTGGTAAGCTGGCTAGCGTTGTTTTCATGGAACCAAACTCATGTCTTCTAGAACATCCTTAATGTGTATAACCACTGAGGTCTCTTTCCAGGCCTATTAATATATCTTTTAAAAAGAATAAACCATAATAATTTTTTTCCTTAGGAGTAGATTGTCTGGGATAGTGATTTGTAGGCTAATTTTCTTTGCTTTATGTCTGTTAATTCACTTATGTGGTATTTTTCCAGTTTCTTTATGTAGATATTTACTGCTATGAACTTTCCTCTTAACACTGCATTTATATTTCATTGTGTCCCTTAAATTTGGATAATTTGTGTGGTCATTTTCATTTAATTTTAGGAAGTCTTTAATTTTTCCCTTTTTCTTTCTTGACCCATTGATGATTCGGGTGAACATTGCTTAATTTCTATGTGTTTATGGGCTTTCTGGAATTAGTGTTGCAGTTGAATTGTAATTTTAAGCCATGGCATCTGATAAGATACATGGGGTTATTCCAATTATTTTGTATCTGTTGAGATATGTTTTGTTATCATGTATGTGATCAGTATTTGAGAATGTTCCATTAGGGGCTGAGAAGAAGGTATATTCTTTTATGTTTAGATAGAATGTTCTATAGAGGTCTATTAAGTCCATTTGAGTCAGGACATCTCTTGGTTCTCTTATTTTTCTGTTAATTTTTTGTCTGACAGACCTGTCTAGCAGTGGGAGTGGAGTATTGAAGTCCCCCACTATTAGTAGTGGTAGTATATAGAAGAGGAAATTCAGGGCATCACCAGAATGACCTCAATGAAGTCATTTCCTCATGAGATTAACCCACAACAACTATCAATTATATCCATGTGTTTTATATTAGATAATACAACCAAATTTTTCTTACGTATGCTCACAATAAATTTTCCTAGCAATCTATCACAGTTTCTCCTGAACCACATCCAGAAGATGTCCACTGCAATTGAATCTGAAGAATATTCTAAAAGAATGTTCACTTACTTCTGTAGAAAAACCATCTCAGTACTGCTAAGGACTGTGGCTTTGTTTTACATAGCATTAAAACAATCACATCTAACACAGGATAATTGCTAATTAATGGCCTTCAGTATCTTTTTTAATTCTCAAGGCTGTAGCAGATAAATCAAGATAATTGTGATGTGGATCCAGTGTCACAGATAGACAACGAATATACAAAATCAAATTCTCCTTATGTCTTTAAGCTTTGGTCGCAGTTTTGTGTATGCCTCAAAGTAAAAGCTATTTTATGCAGTATTTATCTTCCTACTCGGTAAATGTTTTTAAATTATTTATTTATTTTAAAATTTTTTCCATAAGAGTTATGCCTCACAGAGAGGCTAGAAGTGGGTCATGGATCCTTTGGGACCGGAGTTACAGACAGTTGTGAGAGCATATAGGTGCTGTGAACCTAATCTAGATCATAAGAGGGGCAGAAGTGCATGTTAACCATGGAGGCATCTCTCCAGTTCCCAAAGTAAAATATTTTATTATTATTATTATTATTATTATTATTATTGCATCTTATTTAATATAGCACTTCCTCTTCATTCACATTGATTTTTAGATTTTAAATATTAAGAATGTTAAATATTAAGCATACATATAGGCATATGTGTATCAGAATGCAAATATGGTAAGATGTGAGAAAAAGTACAGGATCCTTTGGAGCTGGAGGTACAGGCAGTTTTTGAGCTTCTAGACCTGCATCCTGAGAATGGAAATCAGGTCTTCTTCAAGTAGAGCAAGCAGTCTGAGCTACTCAGCCATATTTCCAACACCATACATTTTATTTTTAATCGAACTGAAAACAAAAGACACTGTATACTTCACCTTTCTATTTTAATGTGTGGCTCACACAACTCCTTTTTCAGAATATCAGTCCTTTCCTTTATAATTTGTTGTTTCAAATATTTTATTATTTTTATGTGTACAAGTATTTTGTTTGCATATATGTCCATGTACCCCATGAGTGTTCTCAATTAAAATGTGTACACGTGTAACAGATACTTCAAAAATAAACACAAAAGATAAACAAAAAAAAAAGAATTGAGAGAGATATTCAATGCCAAACAACCCTGGAGTACTGCAAATTAACACAGTAGTGAGATGTTATTATTAAGCCTTCCAAATTGCAGTCATTCTCTCAATCCAAAGGTGTTGTTTGTTGCAAAGTAATTTGGAAATACATCTACTCAAAATATCTGTGAGACTGTCTATAAGTAGTTATATTCACAATGGTCGGTATTGTAAAAAATCCTTCAACCAATAGCCTTTAAGATACTGGATCACGTTAGGCATATTCTCATGTACGATAAATGCAGACAGAAAGCGTGTGAGGCCCTCTTGGCTGCCGGATTTGGTTCCAGTTCCCAGCACACACAGAGAACTCTGGGTAGCTACCCTTTCTCTTTGTTTATCCTCAAATAACTAAACCTTTGTTATACTCCATCCCGGGCTATTGCAGAACACTTGTATGCCAACAGGTCAGAACTTAAAAGTAACCAAGATTCTACTGTGTGAGTGAAAGGCTGAATGATAAATCCAGACAATAGAAAATGACGTAAAATAGACTGAACTATGGAGACAGGGAGGAAAATAAATTGTAATTAGTAAGTCAGAGATTCTAACCTGAAATAGCTACGTATTATATATTATTATATTATAACTATATCCCATTGAAAAAATATTAGGACTATGGAGATAACGAAAAGATAGTGGTAATGAGAGTTCAAATGAGGGAGGTATGAATAGAGAGAGCATTGAATGATTTCAGAAAAACACTCTTCCCTAAGACAATGAAGTGGTGAATGGAGGTCATAATACATTTGTTTGACTCTGTGATGAACAATATCCAAGGTGAAGCCTAGGGCTACTGGTGGTCTTTGCTTAATAATGATAGGTCTACAAAGCTTTGTCTATTGTAACAATTGTAATATTTCACCATTTGAAGTGCCAGATAGTAAGAAATATTGCAGAGATGGAAGCAGAAAAGCCCACCAGAGATTAAGGATTCTGTCCACTCTTTGTTTGCTATTGAAATTTAAGTCCTCTAAGGAGGTTTTCTGGTCAACTATTCTAAAGAGTGATGAAACAATAAATCTTCCTAAATTGCATTTATTCTGTCATTGTTACTTCCTCCAGTCAAATAGTATCTGTATGCCTGGCAACTTCAAATGACAAAATACTGATTAATATTCACCAAAAGCTTATAACTTAAGGAGACAAAATACCCACATAAATGTTTCAAAGTCATCTGAGTTTTGTAATAATAAATAACAAGCCAGAGGGAATATCTTACTTTCTGATAGTAAGCAATAATAAGCAATGCCTACTTTGGCATGCTTATGAAGAGGCTGTGTGGTTGATTGTTGAAGGTTGACAAAAAGCCATGTGAAATTTAGTGCACATCTGAAAAAAAAAAACCCAATTCCTTACAAGATAAATATTTAACAAGTTAATGCATGTGATAAAATTCTTTAAATATCCTTGCATGAAGAGAATTCTGCATGAAAGGTTTCCTTTTGCATTTTTAATGTGGTTGGTGGTGGAATATACACAATATATATGTATATACATACATATATATTATATAATTATTATAATATATAAAAATTATTTTATAATGTATAAAAATATTATATATAAAACATTTATATATAATATATATATTTATTAGTTTCCAATGTAATGAAACTTGAACTCTAATAGTAAGTGTTGACTTAGCTTGAAAAGTTGAGACACTTGGCAGCTCTAGATATGAATTCTTCTCCAGCCACATTTACCTAGAGCTGGACAGAAGCAATTCTCTCTTGGTAAGCTTTGGCCCACCATTCTTGTTTTCCATCCAGTGTTTTTACTTTCATAAAGTCAGTCTTGTCCCCGCATCTATTCGTGCTTTCAGCTTGCCATACAGCGATCCTTTATATATAAGTGATAAGTGGTTTGTGTGTGTGTGTGTGTGTGCATGCAAGTGCTCACATTTATGTGAAGAGTTGAATGAACATTGGTGAACACATGCCACTCTCGATCATCGGTAATGTAGACAAATTGCCCAGATGAATTGGTTTTAGGGAAACCACGGAATCCTTGTGAGAGAGTAGAGAGATGGCTTAGTGGCTAAGAAAGATTGTGTTTTTTCAGATGAGCCAGATTTGACTCCCAGCACCAACATGGTCACTTACAACTGTAAGCAACTACTGTTCAAGGAAATTCAGCGCCCTCTTCTGACATCATTGGGCAGTACTTGTGCATAGTGCACTTACATAGATAATGACAACACACTCACACAAATAAAATAAAATTAAACTTAAAAAAGCAAAGCAAACCAATACAATCCTTATTAAAACTTTACTACAGTCGTCAACTTGATAGGCATGCTAAAATTATACAACACAAATTTTACAGATGCCTTTAAAGTGCACAAATAGTTGCAAAAAATAGCATGAGTGTTTCCATATGAGTCACACTGGATATGTTCTTTATGATTTGGCTCATCTATAACATTTTCAAAGAAACACATTATATTTTTGCCTCTATAAAACCAGCCTCTCACACACTTGAAAAATTAATTTACTCCTCTTTACACCTTTCCTGATTTATATTTGTATGATGACGACAATTATTATTATATGTAGTGACATAATCTCGTGTATGGTCCAGAGAAACCTAATCTTCACTATGCAAGGTAGACTTAATTAAACTCATCGTGACCCTCCTGCTTCAACCTTTTGAGTACTGAGAGTAGAGGCGTTAAATTCCACTTTCACGTTACAGTGAAATCAAACAGCTTATTACCCTCTTTTTCCTTCCTTATTTGAAATGAGCATTTATTTGCCCGATTGCATATTTTTTGAGACTAGGCATTGCCCTATATCCCTTAGTGGCAATTTGAACACTTGGTCATTCTATTTTACCCTCCGGAGTTCAGGGATCATAGTCAGACACCATTACATCTGGTTCTGCTTATCAAATATTTCATCAAATCCTCTATGAGATCATCGATTTCATAATGGAGCCTGTATTAAATATCATATAAGTTTTGTAGAGCATATCTGCAAGAATTCCCTTTATCTTTTTGCTACATGAAATGTCAGGGTAAAAGACTCCAGACTTAGGTTGGTTTTATGGGCATTTTCATCTGTAACTATTAATTTTAATAACCCATCACACAAAGGCATTTGGCCCATTGTTATATCTATGCTACATATTTTTAAGCAATCTCTAATGTACTTGGAATTTTTAAACAACAGTTTAATTTGTGAATATTGAATTATTCAGAATAAAGTGGAATGACCGACTACCTTGGACTATTTTTTAATAATATAAGTATGGGATTAACAAATGAAAATCTTTTCTTTATAATTATCTTAGACTGAGTATATACTTGAAATATTATCATAATTAGTGAATTACACATATACACTTCACATTCTCATACAGTATATTTTATAAAAGAAAAGCTCCTTTATTCACCTGACATTGGACTTGTTTTCAATATGTTTATAAAGGCTTCTTATCTGGTAGCAAAGAAAGGAGCTAGAGAGAAAGAATAAAATATAATGTGTGATCTTTTTTAGTGAGAAGGAAACATGGAGGTAAAGAAATAAGATGTTGCATGGAGTAGAAAGAGCAAGAGAAAAGAAAAGCAAGATGTAGGCTCTAAGTCCTCTGTTGATTATTGCAAACAATGTGGTATTGTGGGTGGATGTTTCATGAACTGTTTCTTTATGGTGATACACCCTACTAGGGTCTTGGAAAAGTCAACGGCACTTCACATGCAATCACTTTGAATTTGTGTATGAATTTGTAGTTCAAAGTTTAGAGTAGGGTACAAGAGAAGTGCTGAAGAAATACAGCTTGATGCAGCAGAAAGAGTAAGTTTGAGTTGGAGGTGAATATCAGGAAATTTCTGAAATTGTAAAAATTCATCACTGTTGTCCTTAATATGATGTAAGAGAATTTCACTTTTCCATATCTGGAATTTATTCAAACTATCAAATTTATTTTGATAATAAATTAAAAAGTAGGGGCTGGAGAGATGGCTCAGAGGTTAAGAGCATCGCCTGCTCTTCCAAAAGTCCTGAGTTCAATTCCCAGCAACCACATGGTGGCTCAAAACTATCTGTAATGGGGTCTGGTGCCCTGTTCTGGCCTGCAGGCATACACACAGACAGAATATTGTATACATAATAAATAAATAAGTATTTAAAAAATAAATTAAAGAGTAATTTTTTAAAAAACCTCATAGTTTCTTCATTGTATCTCTTTTTATTGATTTTATTGAACTATACATTTTTCTTTCCTCCCTTGCCCTTCCTCTCCCTCCCCTTAAACCCTCTTCATTGGTCCCCATACTCCCAATTTACTCAGGAGATCTTGTCTTTTACTACTTCCCATGTAGATCCATTTATGTCTCTCTTAGGCTCCTCACTGCTGTCTAGGTTCTCTGGGATTGTCTTTTGTAGACTGTTTTTTTCTTTTTTGCTTTACATCTAAAAAACACTTAAGAGTGAGTACATGTGATATTTGTCTTTCTGGGTCTGGATTACCTCACTCAATACGATGTTTTTTAGCTCCATCCATTTGTCTTCAAATTTCAAAATGTCATTTTTTCTACTGTGTAGTACTCCATTTGTGTAAATATACCACATTTCCAGGTGGTGGTGTCATACAGCTTTAAACCCAGCACTTGGGAAAGAGGTAGGCAGATCTTTGTGAGTTCCAGGCTAACCTGGTCTACAAGAGCTAGTTGCATGAGAGCTAGGACTTACATAGAGAAACCCTGTCTTGAAAACAAACAAACAAAACCCCAAACAAGAAAACCCATATTAAGGTTGGACTGTAGCCATCACCAAAAGCAATTTTGAGTAAACATGCTGTTTCACGGTTTGCTTTCTATTGCTGTGATGAACATCATGACCAAAAGCAACTCATCAAAGATTTAATTTGGTTTACTTATCCATTATTAAACAGTTCTTCACTGAAGAAAACCAGGGCAGGAACTCAAGATAGGAATCTGATGAGAGAAACTGAAGCAGAGGTCATAGATGCTAGCTATTTACTGGCTTGATCTATTTGGCTGGCTCAGCATCCTATTTTATACAATTCAAACCAACTGCCCAAGCCTGGAACTGAACACGTAAGCTAGGCTGTCCTTAATCAGTAACTGATCAAGAGGATACCACATACACATGGTACAGACCAAACAGGTGAAAGCATTTTCTGATATGAGGTTGCTTATGCTCAAATCATCTTAGTCTCTTTTAAATTGATCAAGAAATCTAGCTAGCACATGGAGTAAGTTCCTATCATTTTGGAAAGGGCAAAAGTATTTTTTCACTTTGAAATTAGCAGATAAAATGCTATATGGTCTCCACATACAAATCAGCATGGAAAGACTCAATCTACTTTCTTCTTCCATTGTCCTTCATACAACTAAGACACACAATCCTCCCAAGAATCAAAGATATAAGTGCATTGGTAGTGAGGAAAGAGCAAATCCAAGTAATAGCTAATACAGACGGCAAGATAACAAAAATAAAGGCTGTGGGAAAGACTGCTTAGAGCAAGCATGAAACTCCTTATGAGCCTCAGAACTCGGGTACTGGTTGTAACAGAATGTGCCTATAATTCATCACCGTGGAAGCAGAGGCAAAAGAATCTCTGGGACATACTGGCAAACTAGTCCAGCAAATAGGCATGCTTCAAGCTGAAAGAATGACATATTCTCAAAAGTTAAGGTATAGTGCCATTGAGAAAGAAGCCAGTGGTAAACTCTGGGGTCCATGTATATGCACAGAATCATACATGGGATCCTGTACATACATGATCACATATATACTCTCACTTCCAACCCATACAAAAGCAAACAAAAAGAGTAGCAATATAAAGACAGAAGTCTACAAATTCCCGAAGGTTCCCACAATTACAACTGAATATATATATATATATATATATATATATATATATATATATATCCCCCTTCATACACATGTGTCTTGCCCCCTTAAACAATACATTCTTTCTTTTCTTACTCATTTCTACTACCTCATTTTCAGTAAGGCATCCTATGTTCTCTAAACAACTCAGACCTCTCCGGACCACACACATTTCCTGATGTTAAAACTTCATCTTGAACATTTACTGCTAGTATTCCCAAGTTACGTGCTCACTTCAAGCAAATGTTTGCTCAAATATCAGGTTTCAATTGTAAGCATTTTATTTCTGAGTATTTTTTGTTTTACAGAAAAAATTTTAAAGATAATACAGAATGGCCCTATGTGTTTCTTAAATTTGTTTTTCTGACATGATGTCATCTGCCACTTTTAATACATTTGTAAAAAAATAAACTAACATCTGTCATTCTTAATAAACAGTATTTTGGAATTATTTTTCCCACTCAAAATTTACACTCCCCCCTCTTCCCATTTACCTCCCACTCCCCCACTACCCCTCCTTTTTCCGCCTCCCTCCTTAAGAGAAGGCAGGGAACCCTGCCCTGTGGGAAATCCAAGGCCCTACCCACTACATCCAGGCCTAGGGAGCTGTGCATCCAAATAGACTAGGTTCCCCAAAAGGCAGTACAAACAGTAGAAACAAGTCCCAGTGCTTTTATCACCGGCTTCTCAGTCAGCCCCCATTGTCAGCCACATTCAGAGAGTCTGGTTTGATCACATGCTCCTTCAATCCCAGTCCAGCTGGATTTGGTGAGCTCCCAATTAGAACAGGCACACTGTCTAAGTAGACGGACCAACCCCTCGCAGTCCTGACTTTCTTGCTCTTCTTCTCCCTCCTTCTGCTCTTCAAATGGACATTGGGAGCTCAGTCAGTTGCTCTGATGAGGGTCTCCATCTCCATCTCTATCCGTCGCCTGTCGAAGATTCTATGGTGATATTCGAGATAATCATCAGTGTGATAGTGGGGCAAAGACAGCTCAGGCACCCTCTCCTCTGCTGCCAAAGGGCCTAGCTGGGGATATTCCCGTGGATACCTGGGATCCCCTCTAGAGCCAAGTCTCTTGCCAGCCCTAAAATGGCTCCCTTAATGTAGATATCTTCTTTCCTGCTCCTATATCTGCCCTTCCTCCATCTCCACCCTACCACTCCCCCAAGCTCTCCCTAATCCTTCCCTTCTCCCTTCTCTCTCTCCCTCTCCCCTTCCCCTAATCGTACCCCCCCACCCCATTCTCCAAACTTTTGCCCGGTAATCTTGTTTGCTTCCAATTTCCAGGAGGATCTATCTATATTTTTCTTTGGGTTCATCTTATTATTTGGCTTCCCTAGGCTTGTGAACTATAGGCTTAATGTCTTTGTTTATGGCTAGAGTCCACTAATGAGTGAGTACATACCATATTCATCTTTTTGGGTCTGGGTTATCTCACTCAGGATAGTGTTTTCTATTTCCATCCATTTGCAAACAAAATTCAAGATGTCATGTTTGTTACCACTGAGTAGTACCCTAATGTGTATATATTCCACACTTTCTTTATCCATTTTTCCATTAAGGGGCACCTAGGTTGTTTCCAGGTTCTGGCTATGGCAAATAATGCTCCTCTGAACATAGCTGAACAAATGCTTTTATAGTGTGATTGGGCATCTCTTGGGTATATTCCCAAGAGTGGTATTGCTGGAACCTGAGGTAGGTTGATTTCTAATTTCCTGAGAAACCGCTACAATGATTTCCAAAGTGGTTTTACATGCTTGCATTCCCAACAGCAATGGATGAACCAAGGATATTGTCATTAAGACAAAAAGGCATCCTACTGAATGGGAGAAGATCTTCACCAACTCTGCATCAGACAATGGTCTGATCTCCAAAATATATAAAGAACTCAAGAAACTAGACATTAAAATTCTAATTAACCCAATTAAAAATGGGGTACTGAACAGAACAGAAAATTCTCAAAAGAAGAAGTTCAAATGGCCAAAAAAACATCTAAGGTCATGTTCAACCTCATTAGCGATCAGGAAAATGCAAATCAAAACATCTTTGAGATACCATCTTACACCTGTCAGAATGGCTAAAATCAAAAACATCAATGATAGCCAATGCTGGAGAGGATCTTGGAATTTTTTATATTCTTATTAAAATCCTTTTGTTTTTCTTGAAGATCAAGACTAGATCAAGATCAAGACTTCCATTAAATTTGGTTGCCATGATACTTTATTTTTCTCCTGGGGTCAATTCTTTTATTAAAGTATTCTTCATATTTTCATTTTACTGAAAGTAGATTTCACTTCATATAGTATATTTTGATTATGGATTCCTCTCCCTCAAGTCTTTCCAAATCTTCTCCATGTCTCCTCACACCCAAATCCACATGCTCTCTTTCTCTCTTACATTAAGACACAAACATGCAAAATATAGTAATAAAAGAAGATTTTAAAAATGGAATAGAATAAAACCAACAAACAGGTAAAAAGGGCCAAAGTGAAAGTACAAAAACACAAATAGGTGCCTAAATGCTCACTTTCCTCTTGTTATTCTTAAGGCAGAATTTTACTATGTAAACCATTTGAACTCCCTATGCAGCTTAAAATGGTCCAGTATGTCAGCATCTTGATATTACAAGTATGCGCTATTGGACCTGGCAAAAGTTTTGTTTTTCGTTCCTCTCTCCTCCCTCCCATCTGCCTACCTTCCTGCATTATTTTATTGTGGTGTTTGAATTTAACATAGGGCTTGATGCATATTAGAAAAAGAACTATCTCATTGAGCTGTATTCTGATCTCCCATTACTGAGATTTCCCAAGCTGTCATCATATCAAGCTATTCACAGTTGGCTTATGTCTTTTTGTGTGTTGTTTTCCATTGGGACTTTTGAAAACTCCTTGCTTTATATGCATTACAGTGCTCCTTCATATTTATCTTCTATTTTCACTTACCTACTCCTAGGATTCCCTAGTTCTCTAAGAACCTATGTTCTTTGTGTTGAAGAATGGCAATAAAAATCATATCTCTGCGAAGGATGTGCTACTTTTTATCAAAATATCACAAACTTAATGGGCTTGCCTGGATTGCTTGACAATAAAAGTTGCATCTTTTTGCTTTCCATCCAAAATTCTCATTACCTTTCCAGAGTTTTATTTCTTTTGAAAAGTACACATAGTATTTTCTAGAATATGATTTCCTACGCTTAAGGTTGGTATTATGTTGTCTCTATATACATTATTTTAGATTAGAGAATTTTCTTATTAGTACTGCATACTAACTGTATATTTCCACAAACATATTCCCTTCACTGACTTAAATGACTTTGGAAGACTTCTAGCAAAAAGGCACTATTGATTTTTAAGCTAAGAGCTTCGATCTAGCTATGTAATGGATGGTAAGGAGTTGATAAAGAGTAATTATTGATTGTGTCATAACAGATGCTTATAATGACAAATTCCACTTAAAAAGCATAATAATTACTGTGGTTAAGGAATGATAAAAATCTTCACAAAGATAAAGGAAATATTCCCTGATACCCATGTTATTATAACACCCATTATGGGCAAATTATGTCACGTGGGTCATTGTTGTAGCTCATGGGTCTCACAGCAGGTTAAAATAGCTCATTCCCTTTATCTTCCAGCAGCATGAATAACATGAATAGAAGTAGTGATGAAATTTCCAGGTCAAAATCAGTTTAATTTCTTTCATGTTCTATAAGTCAATCATGTGATGTCCTAAGCATTAGGGTCTTATCAAGTTCTAGAGGGTAACAAAATTTGCATCACAATACCCTATAATATTTGAGCAATCTGTGGGTCTTCATTGACAAACAACTCCAAAATGTGTAGCAAGCTCCTGCACTGGACTTTTTTATGTGTTAGCCTATCATGTGTGAAGGGTCACTATAGTCATGGGATTTTTTTTTACAACTCTTCTTTAAAAATATGTTTATAGTTTAGAAAATTCTTT
>CADCXT010002451.1:0-69161 GCA_902806775.1 Microtus agrestis
AAATATCAGCTGCTTCTTTATAATTTTTGAGTTTGTAATAGAATTGCATAATTTCCCCTTCATTATCCTCACTCTACAAGCTCTCAGTAATCTCCTTCCTGTCTTTCAAATCCATATTTTCTATTTCATTTTTATTTACTCATAAATTTATACATATATATTCCTAAAATCATAACTGCAACCTGATCCAACTGTATAATGTTACTTTTATATATTTTATTCATGGATATATAACCGTGTACATGTTTCATGTCTATAAATATGTGTGGAGACACAGAACTGGCTTAGAGTGCAGGCTCCTCCTGAGAAAGATGACATAAAGTTGGGAAACAGCTGCTTGGCAAACCAAGCATAGATGAAAGCAAACTTTCTCTGCCCATTTCTCAAATGTTCTGTCAGAATCTGTATCCTGGATAAGGAAGTGGCCTTTGAGCTCAGTTCTTCATGCTCTACCAGTTACAAAGGAGTGCTTTGCTTCTGTATATTTTTGCCTTGTTTCTATGTACTTCTTTTCATTTTTATACTGTTAATAATTGAGGTATTGTTTCTTGCAAGGAGAGGCAAGAGTTTCTCATAATCATGTAAGCAACTAAAGGGGGGTTTCAGAGTTGAGGGAATGCTTTTTAGTCTGTATAAAAGATCATATGAAATAAAGCTTGTTATGAAGTTGTTCACACTCTGCATCCCCTGTGTCCTGATTTGCACAAGACCCTTACCCAGAGACCCCAACTCACTAGACATTGACAAATATGAATTTCTCCATAGTTTAGTATACTTACATAATATTAAAGTGTGTCCTTTACTTATCAAATGAAAAGTGAGGTATTTGAAAATCAAAGGCCTTTAATATTCATTATTGTACATTCATGAAATAGAGAAAAGCTTTCATAACAGTGATAAGTGATGTGGGGAGGGCTGGGATATTGTCTACTCAAGGAGAAAAATGAATATTTTGGAATACTTGATTCCTGAAAGACAAGTCTATTCTGTAACATTTCCCTACTCAATTATTTAGAATACTAAAACACAAAAATTGAGGTTTATATGTTTGTGGGTTAAAATTCGGGCCTTCTACTCGATTCCGTTGATCAACTTCTCTGTTTTTATGCCAATAGCTAGCTGTTTTCAATACTGAAGCTCTGTAATAGAGTTTGAAGTCAGGGATGGTAATGCCTCCAGACATTCCTTTATTGTATAAGATTGTTTTGGCTATCCTGGGTTTACAATGGAAGAACGAGAGCATCTTCAACAATGGTACTGGCAGAACTGTTGTCAACCTGTAGAAGAATGAAAATAGATCCATATCTATCACCATGTACAAAACTCAAGTCCAAATGGATTAAAGACGTCAATATTAGTCTGAACACACCGAACCTGACAGAAGAGAAAGTGGGAAGTACTCTACAACATATGGGCAAAGGACACCACTTTCTACATATAACCCCAGCAGCACAGACATTAAGGGCAACATTGAATAAATGGGACCTCCTGAAACTGAGAAGCTTCTGTAAAGCAAAGGACACTGTCACTAAGACAAAAAGGCAACCCACTGACTGGAACTAGATCTTTACCAACCCGCAACAGACAAAGGCCTGGTCTCCAAAATATATTAAGAACTCAAGAAACTAGACATTAAAATGCTAATTAACCCAATAAAAAACGGGGAACTGAGCTGAACAGAGAATTCTCAACAGAAGAAGTTCAAATGGCCAAAAGACACTTAAGGTCATGCTCAACCTCCTTAGTGATCAGGGAAATGCAAATTAAAACAACTTTGAGATACCATCTTATGCCTGTCAGAATGGCTAAAATCAAAAACACCAACGATAGCCTTTGCTGGAGAGTATGTGGAGTAAGGGTTACACTCATCCATTGCTGGTGGGAATGCAAACTTGTGCAACAACTAAGGAAAGCAGTGTGACAGTTTCTCAGGAAATTTCAGATTAATCTACCCCTGGACCCAGCAATACCACTCTTGGGAATATACGCAAGAAATGCCCTATTATACTACAAAAGTATTTGTTCAGCTATGTTCATAGCAGCATTATTTGTAATAGCCAGAACCTGAAAACAACCTAGATGCCCTTCAATGGAAGAATGGATGAAGAAAGTGTGGAATATATACATATTAGAGTACTCAGCGGTAAAAAAAAACAATGACTTTTTGAATTTTGCATGCAAATGGATGGAAACATGGGATGTACTCACTCATAATTGGTTTTTAGGCATAAATATAGGACATTGAGCCCATAATTCGTGATTCTAGAGATGCTAAATATGAAGGTGAACCCAAAGAAAAGCATATAGTTATCCTCTTGGATATTGGAAGTAGTCAAGATTGCTGGGCAAAACTTTGGGAACTGGAAGGTGGGGTGGGATGGGGGAAAGGGGAGATGGGGAGAGAAAATTGAGAAGGGGAGGATAGGGAGAAATTGGAGGAATGGGATGGTTGGGAGAATGGAAGGATGGATATGGGAGCAGGGAAGTATATATCTTAATTAAGGGAGACTTTTTAGAGTTGGCAAGAGCCTTGACTCTAGAGGGGTCCCCAGGGCTTCAGAGAGATGTACACAACTAGGTCCTTGGGCAGCTGAGGAGAGAGAGCCTGAAATGGCCCAATCCTATAGCCATACTAACGAATATCATGCATATCACCATAGAACCTTCATCGGCGATGGATGGAGATAGAGACAGAGACCCACATTGGAGCAATGGACTGAGCTCCCAAGGTCCAAATGAGGAACAGTGATGTGGGAGTGATTTCTTATTAATAAAGAAACTGCCTAGGCCCATTTGATAGGCCAACCCTTAGGTGGGTGGAGTAAACAGAACAGAATGCTGGGAGAAAGAAGCTGAGTCAGAGGGAGTCGCCATGATTCTCCTACTCCAGGCAGATGCAGGTTAAGATCATTCCTGGTAAGCCAGCTCGTGGGTTACACAGATTATTAGAAATGGGTTAGGCCAATATGTAAGAGCGAGCCAAAAGAGGCTGGAACTAATGAGCCAGCAGTGTTTAAAAGAATACAGTTTCCATGTAATTATTTCAGGTAAAGCTAGCTGGTGGCGGGAAGCAGCAGCCTGTCGCTATTACTACAGAACAGAAGGAGGGAGAACATGAGCAAGGAAGTCAAAACCTCGAGGGGGAAACACACACACTGTGGAGCTGATCTATTAGGAGATCATCAAGGTCAGCTGGACTGGGACTGAAAATTCATGGGATAAAACCGGACTCACTGAATATGGTGGACAATGAGGGCTGCTGAGAAGCCAAGGACAATGGCACTGAGTTTTGACCCTACTGCATGTACTGGCTTTGTGGGAGCCTAGCCGGTTTGGATGCTCACCTTCCTAGACCTTAATGGAGGGGGGAGGACCTTGTACTGCCCACAGGGCAGGGAACCTTGACTTCTCTTTGGACTGGAGATGGAGGGAGAAGGGTGTGGGGCGTGGGGATTAGGAGGAGGGGGAGGGAAAAAGGAGACGGGGAGGAGGCAGAAATTTTTAATTAAAAAAATTAATAAAAAAATCAGACAAAAAAATAGAATACAAAAACAAGGTTTTTTTTTGGACTGAAATATGAATAGCAAGTCAATCTGAAAATAAAGCAAGAAGTTTCTCTGGTATCAATGAAATCACTCTGTGACTACAAAAGGAGAATTGAATGAGTGCTATGACCAGCCTATTGGGATCCTGTGAGTCAGTCAGTCTCTGCTTGGTGGCAAGAATAAAAGTAGCCATTGCTTTAGTAGCCTAGAATCTGTCTGAAGGAGGCAAAGATGCTGCACTGTGCAGTCAATGCAGAAGAGCTAGTCAGCCAACCTTTGAAGACATGTTTATTTTGATCTTTTCTTTTTTCCCTTTAATTATTATTGTTACATAAGCACTGACACACACACACACACACACACACACACACATGTCAAGACAACCTTCTGAGTTCATTGTTGAGTTTAGTGTTGCTCGTGTATATGTTTTATTGATTTGTTTTGCCTAAACCCTGTGCATTCCTGAGATTTAACTATCACAGCATGTATTATGGAAGGAGTGCCTGTCCTTGAATCAGTTGTTTTTCTGTTCATTGACTCAGACATATAAAATAGATTATTTAAGATATATATGTTTTACTTCCTGTCTTTTAATAACAGCACAATGTGAGTAATTTGTATGGAAAGTACTCCTGTGCCAAAGCCACTGTACCCTAATCATGGGTAGTTAGATACTGAGATAATCCCACCTAATCTAAATAATCCTACTCTAGCTGCTGAAGTCACTGAATCCTTATTTGTTATTTCTTCCTAAAACTGTGTACTTTTAAATTATATACTTGAATTATTGGGGCCACAAACTCATCCAAAGTAAAGCACTATTGTCTTTTCATGTTAATTTGTGGGAAAAGATGAAGCTGATAGCTGTTAACTTAGTTCATATCAATCCTATTAGAGCAGAAAGTAAAAGTTAACATTGCTGGCACACCTCTGACAATATTCACTCGCTAAATAGCATGGGAGCTAGGTATGAGAATTACTTCCTCAGTTTGGGTCTCATTTAGAAGTCTAAAGGAATGCAATGGGCATAATGAGGCTAGATTCCCTTTGCCTGTTAACTTTGCATGATTTGGGAAAACAAGTATATTGTCACTGCTGTTAACCCTGAAAGATGTGGCAAGATTTTCCTTTGAATTATCTTTTGGCAAAAAAAAAAAAAATGTTCTAAGGTCCTAACTTGTGATTATCTATAATGTGAGTAAATTTTCTGCCTAACTGTTCTCTGGAGGGATGTTTCCCCACTGATTACCTAAACAGGAAATTAGTCCATCACATTGGCTACATGATTCCTACAGAAGTGTCAAATTTATTTGGCAGCTTAAAGTATTATTTGATAATTAAGTAAAAATTAAAATTATTTGTAATTTTCTTATCTTAGAAAATAGCTGGTTTCTTTGATATTTGCTTTCAGGGAAAATATAATTTATTAGAAACCTTGAAGTGAAGTAATTTTTGTGAAGTTTTTACTTGTAAATATTTGCTACTTTCCAATCTTATTTTTTCATGTAAATCAAAGAATGGCCAACTTATAATTGTAAAATGGCTCAACAAAATATAAAGATAATCTATTCATAAAACAAAACTTACTATTAAAATGAAAACATAAATTTAACATGCAATTTCCTCTCTCATTCACTAAATTAGTTTGATGTATATTTCTATCTTTGTTACTTTCCCATTCATTTCTTACAGTGTTGAACTTAAGGTGTCTATAATTAAGCCACACTCATGTTTTTGCTTCACTCTAGTGACACAGTTTCAACATCACCTCCTTCCTACACAGTCTTGAATCTTGGTGAATATATATTTTGGGTTCTCAGTTGGCAACACTAACGTTTAGCTGAGAATTTAGCAAATTCACACATAATTTTCACTCACATTCATGAAATTAAATCTTCAGTTGTTGACTTCTAAAAGTAATGTTTCTTCAGTACTTGTTGACAAGCTATCATTAATTTGTGTACAAAATTCCATGATGCCTGTGTTTTAAGTGTTATTTGCAAATAAGTGATAGATTCTATATATTACAGGTTATGTACATAAAATAGCTAAAAAGTAACAGGAAAAACACTACAATCTACATAAACCTTACTTTAATTTAATAGCTAATGGATTTTAGGATATTTTTAAATGTTTATATGATTTATGATGGATTTCTATTAAATATTTACTTGCTGTTCTATAGATCCTTTTTTCATGCAATATATTCTGATCTTGCTTTTCCTCTCAAAACTCCTCTTAAGTCATTCCAAAATGCCTAATTACATGCCTTTTTCTATCTCCCACTCTCTTTAGAGAACAGACAAAAACCAAACAAATCAAAATTGAGAAAAATACACAAGAAATATACACACACATACAAAAATAAATAAACAAAACCAAAATGACCTAAAAATCAGAAACTATATATACTGGAAAAAGACAAAGAAGACCAAAATTTTCAAAACAAAACAGTATGAGAAAACAATTTTACAAAAATACCACTGAGTTCAGTTTGTGTTGACCATCTCATGTTGTGCATACAGATTGCCCTTAAATCTAGTTGATAAAACCAGTGGGTAATTATATATAGTGGAAAAAACTTTTTTTTCTAATCATTGTCAATGGCAGTTGAGTAATGTGTTCCCTTGACTCAAACCAAATTAAACTTATGTAATTTGTGGATTCATATTTTTCTTCACCTGTTTCTTTAATGTTTTTTTCTACTGAAATCTGTGATCTGTCATATATTATGGACTGGTTTGCTTTATTCTGGAGTATGTGCTAGATCCCTATGTGTCTTCACTAGACAGTATGTAAATCTTACAGTGCATTTTTCTGCTGTTCTATTGCCCTTCATCTTTACTCTAATCAATGCTATACTCACTATGTAATTTTTCTTCTAATACACAGTCCGACAGATAACTTACCTTATTTACTCATATATGAATTTAATAACCTAAAGATTATTTTCCCTATTATCATGTCAATTTCTGATGTAAGATTTTCCTCTGTATGCTGTGATTACCATTAATGACTAAAGAAACTGCTTTGGACCTATAGCAGGGCAGAACTTAGGTAGGTGAAGAAGACAGAACTGAATGTTGTAAGAAAGAAGGACAAGGTCAGAGAGAAGCCATGTAATCCTGCCAGAGCCAGAAGGAACTTTAGCTGGTAAGCCACAGCTGTGTGGCATTACACAGATTAATAGAAATAGATTCAATTAAGATGTATGAATTAGCCAATAAGAGAAGCTAGAGTAATGGGCCAACTAGTGATTTAAATAATATGGTTTCTGTGTGGTTATTTCGTGACTGTGAGCAGCCAGGGACAAACAAGCAGCCCTCCCTGTAATACAAACTGGCACATCAATGTGGTTAGCTAAATCCATATAAAACTTGAGAAAGCTTAAAAATCCAAGTTACATTTAGAAAAGTTGAAGTAAGCAGTTTATTTTTATTCTGAAAAGTTTCTGATGATTTCACAATATATAAATGTTTAATCTCCAAATTCTCCACATTACTAAAATATCAGTAAAAATGTCATTTCATTTATTTCCAATAACCATAATCAAATTTTAATGTAGGTATAATTAATATTTTTAATCAACTTTGAATGTATATATTTCTTCCATTGTTGATTCTTCTTTGCTCATTAGTATCTCTTAAATTCATTTTCCTTCATCTCAATCTGAGTTTCTTTGTATGTTTCTTTAATGAATAGAAAAAATAAATAAATAGAGACTTTCTTCAAGCTTTACATGCAATGTGTGTCCTTTAACAAGAGGGGTGCTTTCTGGAAAAAAAATGCACTGTTTGGTGACTTTGTTATTTTGCAAACATAGGAGAATGGTATTCATACAAGCATGATTGAGACTGCTAACTTTACATCTAGACGATGGTATACTGTATTACATTTACAGTACAATAGAAACTCAAATGTAATGTTACTGCACTGAAAACTATAGCTACTTTTAGCAAAATGAAGATATTTGTTTTTTTTAACATTATCAGTCCATGAAAATATCCAGTAGGGATGGCATATAAGCAATCAATAGTATTCCACCTTTATTGTGTAGTTACCATTAGTAATCCTAGTAGTATTTAAAACACAAGTGAGGGTAAGGCCACAAATCAGTGGTAGAGTGAATATCTGCCCAGGATGCCTGAATCCTTAACTTGTACTCTAATATCTCCTCCAAATTCACAATGTAGTCAATTCGAATTACTTGAGAAGGCCTAGCACAGTAATATTTTATTAATAATGTTCACTTAATATATTATGTTGTAATAAAATCATTAATACCAAATATTTGCTATTGGCAATTAATACTAGGGATATTATTTTATTCAGTGTTGTAACAAAGTATTAAGATATTTGTTTTACAATATATATCATTTTACACATGCTCATGCAAGCAAGTCTAATTAAACTCAGTGTGTCACACTTAAAAAATGAAGATATGAAAATAGCAGAAGACTATGGGGAACCAGAATATTTCAGAGTGGGAAAGGTGTTAGGGAACAAGAGTGACTAAAATTATTTTGTGTACAAAATAGTCAAAGAATAAAAATAAAGAAAAATAAATCTAAAATTTTTGTAGTTCATAATGCTATAATAATAGGATACAAAATGCATTTATCTGTTCAATTTTCATATAATAATGTATAATACTATTTATTCTTAATTCAATTAATCAATTTCTATAACTTAATACATTTGGATTCTGCATTCTGGGTGTTCTTTTCCAATCCTCTAAAATTTCCTACAATTTGAATCACTTTTCCATCCCTCACACAAATTCTGTCCCCTAGTTACTAATATGGAAAATATTCAGTGTGCTACAAACTTCATCTAACATCATTTGTGACATTGAGTTTAGAATTAACCAAGTTCTTTAATCTCTCTTCCTCCAGAATGTGTTGGTTGCCAATAAGTTATTGGTATGTGATAGGGTCCCATGAGTCTCTTCCCTAATATAGATGAGTATTAAGAGAGCATGACTTCTGTGGACTCAGTCTCATGCAAAACTGTTGTGAATTCAAAGTTTCCATGTGTATTTCATTTATAGAAAATTATATTTAGCTTCATCCACATATTTTTACTATTAAACTATTTCTTCTTTACGAATCATTAGTCTGGCTTTGTTTACAAGCTACCCAACCAGCAAGGAGTGCTGATCTCGGCACCAGAAGAACTTCTCGGGGTGAGTGAGTTTCTGACCCGCAGCCGCAGCCTGGGTCAAGGAACTATTTCCTGTAGGGCCTATACACCTGCATACCGCCTCTCTCTTCATACCTCACCCAGCGTGCACCCAGAACCCTCCCTCACTTCTCTCTCCCTGCCATCTCTGGGCAAATAAAATCACCCAGCTCAGCCTGTCTGGGCTTTGGGGAAGTATCCGGAGGGCAGCCGGGCGGATTCCTTTGTCCTCAGTAGCCTGCCTGCACCAAGCAGGGTAGGTGCTTTGTTTACAAGCTACCCAACCATCAAGGAGTGCTGATCTCGGCACCAGAAGAACCTTCTCGGGGTCAGTGAGTTTCTGACCTGCAGCCGCAGCCCGGGTCAAGGAACTATTTCCTGAAGGGCCTATACACCTGCATAACGCCTCTCTCTTCATACTTCACCCAGCGTGTACCCGTGTACCCAGAACCCTCGCTCACTTCTCTCTCCCGGCCATCTCTGGGCAAATAACATCGCCCAGCTCAGCCTGTCTGGGTGCTGGGGCAGTATCCGGAGGGCAGCTGGGCGGGCGCGAATTCCTTTGTCCTCAATAGCCTGCCTGCACCAAGCAGGGTAGGCGCTTTGTTTACAAGCTACCCAACCAGCAAGGAGAGCTGATCTTGGCTCCAGGAGATCCATCACTGGGGCACCTAGAGAGCCATCACGGGAGAGTCCCATCACTGGGAAGTAACATATGTGGGCAAGGAGACCTGATCCTGTAAAAGAAGATCCTTAGGGGAGCATTCGGAGGAAGAGATGGGCAGGCGCCAATGCAGGAATTCACCCAACAATCTGAAAAACAACATGAAACCACCAGAACCCTGGGACCCCACATCAGGAGGACATGAACACCTTAATCAAGAAGAAGTAGAAAAAATGGAATCTTTGAAAGTGATTGACATCCTTAAACAGCATGTAAAAAACACCCTCATGGAAATGGATGAGAAGTATAAAAGAAAGTTTGAAGAATTGAATAATTCAGTGAATGATACCCTAGGAAACCAAGGAAAAACAACCAAACAGATAATGGAAACAGTTCAAGACCTGAAAATTGAAATGGAGACAAGGAAGAAAACACAAACAGAGGGCCGACTGGACATAGAGTATCTAGGTAAACAAATAGAAACTACAGAAACAAGTATAACCAACAGAATACAAGAGATTGAAGAAAGAATCTCAGACGCTGAAGATACCATAGAGAAAATAAACGCACTGATCAAAGGAAAAAGCAAATCCAACAAGCTCTCATCACAAAACATTCAGGAAATCTGGGACACAATAAAAAGACCAAACCTAAGAATAATTGGAGTTGAAGAAGGAGAAGAAGTGCAGCTCAACGGTCCAGAAAATAAAATTATAGAAGAAAACTTTCCCAACCTAAAGAAAGATATACCTATGAAGATTCAAGAAGCATACAGAATACCAAATAGGCTGGACCAAAAAAGAACATCCCCTCACCATATAATAATCAAAACACAAAGCATACAGAATAAAGAAAGAATATTAAGAGCTGCAAAGGAAAAAGGCCAAGTTACTTATAAAGGCAAACCCATCAGACTTACACCTGACGTCTCTTTGGAAACCATGAAAGCCAGAAGTTCCTGGATAGATGTACTGCAGAAACTAAGAGACCATGGATGCAAGCCCAGACTACTATACCCAGCCAAACTTTCGTTCACTATAAATGGAGAAAACAAAATTTTTCAAGATAAAAACAAATTTAAACAGTATGTAGCCACAAATCCTGCCTTACAGAAAGTAATAGAAGGAAAATCACAAACCAAGGAGCCCAACAAGGACCACAATAACTCAAACATCTAGAGTCCCTTCACCATCACATCTCAAAGAAGGGAAACACACAAACTCTACTACTAGAAAAATGACCGGAATGAACAACCACTGGACATTAATATCACTTAATGTCAATAGACTCAACTCATCTATAAAAAGGCACAGGCTAAGAGATTGGATACGAAAACAGGATCCAACACTATGCTGTCTACAAGAAACACACCTCAAACACAAAGACAGGCAACTACTCAGAGTAAAGGGCTGGGAAAAGGCTTATCAATCAAATGGATCTAAGAAACAAGCAGGGGTGGCCATACTAATTTCCAACAAAGTTGATTTCAAACTTAAATCAATCAGAAGAGATGGAGAGGGACATTTTATACTCATAACAGGAACAATTCTTCAGGAGGAAGTCTCAATCCTGAATATCTATGCCCCTATTTAAAAGCACCCATATACGTAAAAGAAACATTACTAAAACTCAAGGCTGCCATCAAACCGCACACACTAATAGTAGGAGACTTCAACACTCCTCTCTCACCAATGGACAGGTCAATCAGACTGAAACCTAACAGAGAAATAAGAGAGTTAATGGAGGTAATGAATCAAATGGACTTAACAGACATCTATAGAACATTCCACCCAAAAAGAAAAGAATATACCTTCTTCTCTGCAGCTCATGGAACCTTCTCGAAAATTGACCACATCCTCGGTAACAAAGCAAACTTCCACAGTTACAAAAAATATGCATAACCTCCTGCGTCTTATCAGATCACCATGGATTAAAGTTAGAATTCAACAACAAAGCTACACCCAGAAAGCCTACAAACTCATGGAAACTGAACAGTCAACTACTGAACCACACATGGATCAAGGAAGAAATAAAGAAAGAAATTAAAGTCTTCCTTGAATTCAATGAAAATAAAGAAACAACCTCCTCAAACTTATGGGACAATATGAAAGCAGTCCTGAGAGGAAAGTTCATAGCACTAAGTTCCCACTTAAAGAAAACAGAGAAAGCACACATTGGAGACTTAACAGCCCACCTGAAAGCTCTAGAAAAAAAAGAAGCAGACTCTCCTAAGAGGAGTAGAAGACTGGAAATAATCAAATTGAGGGCAGAAATCAATAAAATAGAAACACAGAAAACTATCCAAAGAATCAATGAAACAAAAAGCTGGTTCCTGGAGAAAATCAGCAAGATTGATAAACCCCTAACCAAACTAATCAAATGGCAGAGAGAGAATATGCAAATTAATAAGATCAGAAATGAAAAGGGTGACATAACAACAGACACAGAGGAAATTCAGAGAATCATTAGATCTTACTACAAAAGCCTGTATGCAACAAAACAGGAAAATGTGGAAGAAATGGACTCTATTTTTAGATAAATACCATATACCAAAGTTAAACCAAGACCAGGTGAACGATCTAAATAGACCTGTTAGTCGCGAAGAATTAGAAACAGTTATCAAAAACCTCCCTACCAAAAAAAGTCCAGGTCCAGATGGTTTCAATGCGGAATTCTACCAGAACATCCAAGAAGACCTAATACCTATACTCCTTAATGTATTTCACAATATAGAAACAGAAGAGTCGTTGCCAAATTCCTTTTATAAAGCTACAGTTACTCTGATACCAAAACCACACAAAGACTCAACCAAGAAAGAGAATTACAGGGCAATCTTGCTCATGAACATCGATGCAAAAATCCTCAACAAAATACTGGCAAACCGAATCCAAGAAAACATTAGAAAAATTATCCATTATGATCAAGTAGGCTTCATCCCAGAGATGCAGGGCTGGTTCAACATACGAAAATCTATCAATGTAATCCATCATATAAATAAGCTGAATGAAAAAAACCATATGATCATTTCATTAGATGCTGAAAAAGCATTTGACAAAATTCAACATCCCTTTATGATAAAAGTCTTGGAGAGATTAGGGATACAAGGGACTTACCTAAATATAATAAAAGCTATTTACACCAAGCCGACACCTAATATCAAATTAAATGGAGAGAAACCCAAAGCCATCCCACTGAAATCAGGAACAAGAAAAGGCTGTCCACTCTCTCCATACCTCTTCAATATAGCGCTTGAAATGTTAGCAATAGCAATAAGACAACACAAGGGGATCAAGGGGATTTGAATTGGCAAGGAAGAAGTTAAACTTTCGTTATTTGCAGATGATATGATAGTGTACATAAGTGACCCCAAAAACTCCACCAAAGAACTCCGACAGCTGATAAACACGTTTAGTAATGTGGCCGGATACAATATCAACTCCAAAAAATCAGTTGCCCTCCTTTACACAAAGGATATGGAAACAGAGAGGGAAATCAGTGACGCATCACCTTTCACGATAGCCACAAACAGCATAAAATATCTTGGGGTAACTCTAACCAAGGAAGTGAAAGATTTATTTGACAAGAACTTTAAGGCATTGAAGAAAGAAATTGAAGAGGATACCAGAAAATGGAAGGACCTCCCTTGCTCTTGGATTGGGAGGATCAACATAGTAAAAATGGCAATTCTACCAAAAGCAATTTATAGATTCAATGCAATTCCCATCAAAATCCCATCAAAATTCTTCACAGATGTTGAGAGGACAATAATCAACTTTATATGGAAAAACAAAAAACCCAGGATAGCCAAAACAATCTTATACAATAAAGGAACTTCTGGAGGCATTACCATCCCTGACTTCAAACACTATTACAGAGCTACAGTAATGAAAACAGTGAGGTACTGGCATAAAAACAGAGAACTTGATCAATGGAATCATACAGAAGACCCGGATTTTAACCCACAAACCTATAAACTCCTCATTTTTGATAAGGGAGCTAAAAACATACGATGGAAGAAAGAAAGCATCTTCAACAAATGGTGCTGGCACAATTGGATTTCAACCTGTAGAAGAATGAAAATAGACCCATATCTATCACCATGCACAAAACTCAAGTCCAAGTGGATCAAAGACCTCAATATCAATCTTAACACACTGAACCTGATAGAAGAGAAAGTGGGAAGTACCCTACAACAGTTGGGCACAGGAGATCGCTTCCTATGTATAACCCCAGAAGCACAGACATTAAGGGAAACATTGAATAAATGGGACCTCCTGAAACTGAGAAGCTTCTGTAAAGCAAAGGACACTGTCACTAAGACAAAAAGGCAACCTACTGAATGGGAGAAGATCTTCACCAACCCAGCAACAGACAAATGCCTGATCTCCAAAATATATAAAGAACTCAAGAAACTAAACTTTAAAACGCTAAATAACCCAATTAAAAATTGGGGCACTGAACTGAACAGAGAATTCTCAACAGAAGAATTCCAAATGGCCAAAAGACACTTAAGGTCATGCTCAACCTCCTTAGCGATCAGGGAAATGCAAATCAAAACAACATTGAGATATCATCTTACGCCTGTCAGAATGGCTAAAATCAAAAACCCCAATGATAGTCTTTGTTGGAGAGGTTGTGGAGGAAGGGGTACCCTCATCCATTGTTGGCGGGAATGCAAACTTGTGCAACCACTTTGGAAATCAGTGTGGCGGTCTCTCAGGTATTTCGGGATCAACCTACCCCTGGACCCAGCAATATCACTCTTGGGAATATACCCAAGAGATACCCTATCACATGACAAAAGCATTTGTTCAACTATGTTCATAGCAGCATTGTTTGTTATAGCCAGAACCTGGAAACATCCTAAGTGCCCCTCGATCAAAGAATGGATAAAAAAAATGTGGTACATTTACACAATTGAGTACTACACAGCAGAAAATATAATGTCAGCTTGAATTTTTCAGGAAAATCAAAGGAACTAGAAAACATTATTTTGAGTGAGGTGACCCAGACACAGAAAGACAATTATCACATGTACTCACTCATAGGTGGTTTTTAAACATAAAACAAAGAAAGCCAGCCTACAAACCACAATCACAGAGAACTAAGACAACAATGAGGACACTAAGAGTGACTTACATAAATATAATCTACATGGAAAGTAGAAAGTATAAAAAGACAAGATCTCCTGAGTAAATTGGGAGCATGGAGACCTTGGGGGAGGATTGAAGGGGAAAGGGGAGAGGCAGGGTGGAGAGCAGAGAAAATGTAGACCTCAATAAATATCATGAAAAAAAAAAAGAATCATTAGTCATGACAATTCCAAAAGCCCCAAAATCCAGACAGACTTCAGCCATTTATCTTCATTATCCAGAACTAGTTGACATGACCTTGTTGATTCAAATTTGATTCTTTGGTTCTAACTTCACTAGAAATGAAACAAATTTTTGGCGTATTCAGTTAGTAATAAAATTAAATTACGTCTGTCTTATGTATGAGCTAATTATAAGCATTAAAATCTATTAAGTGCTACCTAATAGAAATAATCATATAATTTATACAGTTCAAAGTAACATGGAACAAATAATTGACAGTGCTATTTTTACATTCACATTATGATATCTCATTTGACTATCTATCAATAGGCATTTTTGTTAAAATTTCCATTTACCCTAAATATTCCAATATTCTTTACTAAATATATTGACAATAAAAGTGTGGCCCATAGTTTCAGAGATGAACACATTAGAAATAAAATATCTATTAGAAAATGAGTTCTTGTTCTCAAAAGATTTTGTTATATGGATATTTAAAAATTCACAAACAAAAATTACTTAAAATACTTATTTTATTTAGCTTGATAGAAAGGATAAACATGATAGATATACTTTATTTAAGGGCACTGAAAAAGATACTGTAATAACCAGACAATGTGGCACTCTTCTATTAATGCCTATTACTCAGTAGTCTGTGGTACCTGTCCACTTGAGCCTTGGAATTCAAGGTCAAACCTGTCTACATAGTGAAATATTGTATCAAACAAAATAAAATGAACTATTCTAAAATCTTATGAGGATTTATTGTTTGATTCTTATTGGTTATATTTTATAGTATTAAATTGTTTTTATAAAATAAAATAGAAACTTGTCCCTTGGGTCAACTCTGGTCAATATTTTTTTTTTACTTCAACATGAGAAATAAAGATTGATATATGTTAACTTTCAAGAGGTAGAGACATGCTTTGACATTTTCTATGCTCAATATACCATCCAGTGTGTCAGTGTGTCCTGCGGCTTGTATATTTAGATGCAGCCAGCGCCATGTCTACCTGCATGCCCCCATGGTCCTATGACGATAATGGACTTAACTTTTGAAAATGTTAAGTGAACCACCCCAATTAAATATTTTCTTTTTTTTTTTTTTGAAATTTTTATTGGAAAAAAAAGAAATTTCTGCCTCCTCCCACTCCTTCCTCCCACCCTCTTCCTTCCCCTCCATCTCCAGACTGAAGAGCAGTCAGGATTCCCTGCCCTGTGGAAATTTCAAAGTCCTCCCCCCTCAATCCTGGTCTAGGAAGGTGAACATCCAAACTGGCTAGGCTCCAACAAAGCCAGAACATGAAGTAGGATAAAAACCCGATAACATTGACCTTGGCTTCTCAGCAGCCCTCATTGTCCGCCAAATTCAGAGTCAAGTTTTATCCCATGCTTTTTCAGTCACAGTCCAGCTGGCCTTGGTGAGCTCCCAATGGATCAGCCCCACTGTCTCCATGGGTGGGTGCACCCCTTGTGGTCCTGACTTCTTTGCTCATATTCTCCCTCCTTCTGCTCCTCATTGGAACATTGGGAGCTCAGTCCGGTGCTCCACTGTGGGTCTCTGTCTCTATCTCCATCCATCGTCAAAAGAAGGTTCTTTATTTATCTCTAGAAACCAATTATGAGTGAGTACATCCCATGTTCATCTTTTTGGGTCTGGGTTACCTCACTCAGGATAGTGTTTTCTATTTCCATCCATTTGCATGCAAAATTCAAGAAGTCATTGTTTTTTTACCGCTGAGTAGTATTCTAATGTGTATATATTCAACACTTTCTTCGTCCATTCTTCCATTGAAGGGCATCTAGGTTGTTTCCAGGTTCTGGCTATTACAAATAATGCTGCTATGAACATAGTTGAACAAATGTCCTTGTCATATGATCGGGCCTCCCGTGGGTATATTCCCAAGAGTGGCATTGCTGGGTCCATGGATAGGTTGATCTCGAATTTCCTGAGAAACCGCCACACTGCTTTCCAAAGTGGTTGTACAAGTTTGCATTCCCACCAGCAATAGATGAGGGTACCCCTTTCTGCAAAGCCTCTCCAGCAAAGGCTATCATTGGTGTTTTTGATTTTAGCCATTCTGACAGGTGTAAGATGATATCTCAACGTTGTTTTGATTTGCATTTCCCTGATCGCTAAGGAGGCTGAGCATGACCTTAAGTGTCTTTTGGCCATTTGAACTTCTTCTGTTGAGAATTTTCTCTTCAGATCAATGCCCCATTTTTTTAATTGGGTTAATTAGCATTTTAAAGTCTAGTTACTTGAGATCTTTATATATTTTGGAGATCAGACCTTTGTCTGTTGCGAAGTTGGTGAAGATCTTCTCCCAGTCAGTGGGTTGCCTTTTTGTTTTAGTGACAGTGTCCTTTGCTTTACAGAAGCTTCTCAGTTTCAGGAGGTCCCATTTATTCAATGTTGCCCTTAATGACTGTGCTTCTGGGGTTATACATAGGAAGCGATCTCCTGTGACCATCTGTAGTAGGGTACTTCCCACTTTCTCTTCTATCAAGTTCAGTGTGTTCAGATTGATATTGAGGTCTTTGATCCACTTGGACTTGAGTTTTGTGCATGGTGATAGATATGGGTCTATTTTCATTCTTCTACAGGTTGACATCCAGTTGTGCCAGCACCATTTGTTGAAGATGCTTTCTTTCTTCCATTGTATACTTTTAGCACCTTTATCAAAAATGAGGTGTTCATAGGTTTGTGGGTTAAAATCCGGGTCTTCTATACGATTCCATTGGTCGACTTCTCTGTTTTTATGCCAGTACCACACTGTTTTCATTACTGAAGCTCTGTAATAGAGTTTGAAGTCAGGGATGGTAATGCCTCCAGAAGTTCCTTTATTGTATAAGATTGTTTTGGCTATTCTGGGTTTTTTGTTTTTCCATAATGTTGATTATTGTCCTCTCAAGATCAGTGAAGAATTTTGATGGGATCTTGATGGGGATTGCATTGAATCTATAGATTGCCTTTGTTAGGATTGCCATTTTTACTATGTTGATCCTCCCAATGCAAGAGCAAGGGAGATCCTTCCATTTTCTGGTATCCTCTTCAATTTCTTTCTTCAATGTCTTAAAGTTCCTGTCAAATAGATCTTTCACTTCTTTGGTTAGAGTTACACCGAGATATTTTATGCTGTTTGTGGCTATCGTGAAAGGAGATGCTTCTCTTATTTCCCTCTCTGCTTCCATATCCTTTGTATATAGGAGGGCTACTGATTTTTTGGAGTTGATCTTGTATCCGGCAACATTACTAAACGTGTTTATCAGCTGTAGGAGTTCTTTGGTGGAGTTTTTGGGGTCGCTTATGTACACTATCATATCATCTGCAAATAACGAAAGTTTAACTTCTTCCTTGCCAATTCAAATCCCCTTGATCCCCTTATGTTATCTTATTGCTATTGCTAAAACTTCAAGCACTATATTGAAGAGGTATGAAGTGAGTGGACAACCTTGTCGTGTTCCTGATTTAAGTGGGGTGGCTTTGAGTTTCTCTCCGTTTAGTTTGATGTTTGCTGTCGGTTTGCTGTAAATAGCTTTTATTATATTTAGGTATGACCCTTGTATCCCTAATCTCTCCAAGACTTTTATCATAAAGCGATGTTAAATTTTGTCAAAAGCTTTTTCAGCATCTAATGAAATGATCATATGGTTTTTTTCTTTCAGTTTATTTATATGGTGGATTACATTGATAGATTTTCGTATGTTGAACCAGCCTTGCATCTCTGGGATGAAGCCTACTTGATCATAATGGATAATTTTTCTAATGTGTTCTTGGATACGGTTTGCCAGTATTTTGTTGAGGATTTTTGCGTCGATGTTCCTGAGTGAGATTGGCCTGTAATTCTCTTTCTTTGTTGAGTCTTTGTGTGGTTTTGGTATCAGAGTGACTGTAGCGTCATAAAAGGAATTTGGCAATGACTCTTCTGTTTCTATATTGTGAAATACATTAAGGAGTATAGGTATTAGGTCTTCTTGGAAGTTCTGGTAGAATTCCTCATTGAAACCATCTGGTCCTGGACTTTTTTTGGTAGGGAGGTTTTTGATAACAGCTTCTAATACTTCGCGACTCACAGGTCTATTTAGATTGTTCACCTGGTCCTGATTTAACTTTGGTATACGGTATTTATCTAAAAAGGTGTCCATTTCTTTTACATTTTCCAGTTTTGTGGCATGCAGGCTTTTGTAGTAAGATCTAATGATTCTCTGAATTTCCTCTATGTCTGTGGTTATGTCCCCCTTTTCATTTCTGATCTTATTAATTTGCATATTCTCTCTCTGCCATTTGATTAGTTTGGATAGGGGTTTATCAATTTTGTTGATTTTCTCTAGGAACCAGCTTTTTGTTTCATTGATTCTTTGGATTGTTTTCTGTGTTTCTATTTTGTTGATTTCTGACTTCAGTTTGACTATTTCCCGTCTTCTACTCCTCCTAGGTGAGTCTGCTTCTTTTTTTCTAGAGCTTTCAGGTGGGCTGTTAAGTCTCCAATGTGTGCTTTCTCTGTTTTCTTTAAGTGGGCACTTAGGGCTATGAACTTTCCCCTTAGGACTGCTTTCATAGTGTCCCGTAAGTTTGAGTAGTTTGTTTCTTTATTTTCATTTAATTCAAGGAAGACTTTAATTTCTTTCTTTATTTCTTCCTTGATCTAGGTGTGGGTCAATAGTTGACTGTTCAGTTTCCATGAGTTTGTAGGATTTCTGGGGGTAGCATTGTTGTTGAATTCTAACTTTAGTCCATGGTGATCTGATAAGACACAGGAGATTGCGAATATTTTTTTGTAACTTTGTAAGTTTGCTTTGTTACCGAGGATTTGGTCAATTTTCGAGAAGGTTCCATGAGCTGCAGAGAAGAAGGTATATTCTTTCCTATTTGGGTGGAATGTTCTATAGATGTCTGTTAAGTCCATTTGATTCATTACCTCCATTAATTCTCTTATTTCTCTGTTAGGTTTCTGTCGGATTGACCTGTCCATTGGTGAAAGAGGAGTGTTGAAATCTCCTACTATTAGTGTGTTCGGTTTAATGGCAGCCTTGAGTTTTAGTAATGTTTCTTTTACCTACGTGGGTGCTTTTATATTAGGGGCATAGATATTCAGGATTGAGGCTTCATCCTGATGAATTGTTCCTGTTATGAGTATAAAATGTCCATCTCCATCTCTTCTGATTGATTTAAGTTTGAAGTCAACTTTGTTAGAAATTAGTATGGCCACACCTGCTTGTTTCTTAGGACCATTTGCTTGCTAAACCTTTTCCCATCCCTTTACTCTATGTAGTTGCCTGTCTTTGTGATTGAGGTATGTTTCTTGTAAACAGCAGAATGTTGGATCCTGTTTTCGTATCCAATCTCTTAGCCTGTGCCTTTTTATAGGTGAGTTGAGTCCATTGACATTAAGGGATATTAATGACCAGTGGTTGTTAACCCCGGTCACTTTTTTAGTCATAGAGTTTGTTTGTTTGCCTTCTTTGAGTTGCACTGGTGAAGGGACTCTAGATGTTTGAGTTATTGTGGTCCTTGTTGGGCTCCTTGGTTTGTGATTTTCCTTCTATTACTTTGTGTAAGGCTGGATTTGTGGCTACATATTGTTTAAATTTGTTTTTATCCTGGAAAATTTTGTTTTCTCCATTTATAGTGAACGAAAGCTTGGCTGGGTATAGTAGTCTGGGCTTGCATCCATTATCTCTTAGCTTCTGCAGTACATCTATCCAGGACCTTCTGGCTTTCATGGTTTCCATAGAGTAGTCAGGTGTAAGTCTGATAGGTTTACCTTTATAAGTAACTTGACCTTTTTCTTTTCAGCTCTTAATATTCTTTCTTTATTCTGTATGTTTTGTGTTTTGATTATTATATGGCGAGGAGATTTTTTTTTTGGTCCAGTCTATTCGGTGTTCTGTATGCTTCTTGTACCTTCAAAGGAATATCTTTCTTTAGGTTGGAAAAGTTTTCTTCCATAATTTTATTATATATATTTTCTGGACCGTTGAGCTGTACTTCTTCTCCTTCTTCTATTCCAACTATTCTTAGGTTTGGTCTTTTTATTGTGTCCCATATTTCCTGAATGTTTTGTGATGAGAATTTGTTGGTTTTGCTGTTTTCTTTGATCAGTGTGTTTATTTTCTCTATGGTATCTTCAGTGTCTGACAATCTTTCTTCTATCTCTTGTAATCTGTTGGTAGTACTTGTCTCTGTAGCTCCTGTTCATTTACCCAGATTTTCTATCTCCATCCTTCCCTCAGTTTGTGTTTTCTTCATTACTTCCATTTCATTCTTCAAGTCTTGAACCACTTCCCTTACCTGTTTGATTGCCTTTTCTTGTTTCTCTTGGTTTTCTTGGGTATCTTTGAGCGATTTATTCATTTCCTCTACCTTTCTGTTTGTCATCTCTAATTGTTTATGGCAGTTTTTCACCTCCTGTTTAAGGTCTTCTGTTATTTTCATAAAATTCACTTTTGAGTCGATTTCTTCTAATTCTTCTGGAGTAGTCTGTACAATTCTTCTTATTTCAGGATCCCTGGATTCTGGTGATGTCATGTTGCCTTTCAGGTTGTTGGAGAAATTCTTGCATTGGCGCCTTCCCATCTCTTCCTTCAAATGAAGCCAGGAGAGGCCTGGTGTCTTGGTCCAGTCTTTGCTGTGACTAAGTCTCTGGGTGTATCTCTTCAGTGTAGAAGCAGGAACCGACCCGTCCAGGTGGAACTCCTCAGCACCACAACTTGGACTCCACTCTGGGTGGGTAGCCTTAGTGTAGGAGCAGAAAACTGTTCCAAAGCGAATGACCTTGCAGAAAATGCAGGCCCTCCAGATGGAACTCCTCAGCACCTGAACAGGGCCGCCTCTGGCTAGCAGACACTCACCCGTCCTGGTGGAACTTCTCAGCACCTAGACAGTGCCGCCTGGTAGCCCAAAGATCCGGGAACAAGAGGGAGGACGTGGGAGGCGGCGCGAGGTCCAGGAGACCATTGGAGACCCTGGAGCACAAGCTGTAGGTCCCCGAGCTCCCTGACAGGGAACCTTGAGACCTGCCTGAATGGCAGGCACTCCCCGGTCTGGGTGGGTTGCCTTAAGTGTAGGAGCTTAAAACCGGTCTTGAGCACTGGTCCTAACTTACCTAAATATTTTCTTTACAAGCTGCCGTAGGCATGATGTCTCTTTACTGCAATAGAAAACACTAAGGCAAGTAGAAAGGTACTAAAATATAAGACTCTTTTTGGGAAATTTCCATCTAAAACACATACATCAACATCTAGTAGAACAGATTAGGTTACACTACAGTATCAAAAATGTACACTAATTATGATAAAATCAGAGTATACAATAACCATTGAACTTCAATATTATTTGTTACATCATCAGTTCTCTGGTAATTTTTAGTTTTGTATAAGCAAAGAGAAAGACAGTTACTAAGTATTGGTAATTCAAAAATACTTTCAATTAAAAGCACATACCATCTTTCCATACACTTTGTTAATTTGATCTACCTGCTTTTCTATATCTAACATCATCTAACATCATAGCAGGAAATCACACCCTAATGGTGCACTTTAGTATAAATGGAAGTGTTAGAACTAGTCCTGTGACAACATTTGAATTCAAGCAGAAACAGCTGTTCAGTTGCTTAAGATAGGCTCAGTGGATTCATTCTACACTATCATATTTACTGGGATGGATGAGAATGTCCCACATAGGCTCAAATGTTTGAAAGTCTGGCTCAAGGTTGTTGAGTTGTTTAGGAAATATTCAGAGATGTAGCTTTGTTGGATGGGGTGTGACAATGGGAGTTGGCTTTTAGGATTCAAGATTGCATTCCAGGCATAGTTTTTGTTTTCTCTCTTTCCATTTTGCAGATCAGTAGTAAGACTTCAGCTACTCTACAGTACCATGCATAACTGCCTGCTGTATAAGAAACTGATGTACTATGAGAATGTACCTTTTAAATTTTTGCCCACTAAATTATCAAAATATAATCCTGTAAATTGATGTATGTGCATAATTTTCTTTCACTTTTTGAGAAGAGCAACAAAAGATTGTATTGATCATTAATATATTTTAAGAAAATACACCTTAACCAAATGAAGTAACAAAAAAAAAACAATTACAGTTTGAAGAACAATCATTTTTCCCAGATCTGAGAACTTTTTTTTATTTTATTTATTTTATTTTTCTCCATTAACAGCTTCAACTGGGTGTGGGGCAACAGAACCATTCCCAGCACAACCATGGGTGTGGGGTTCCCCGCAGTCTCCCCAGGGCAATGGTTCCTGCAATGATCTCTAGGGGGAAATGGCTCCCAACAGATGCCCTCCCCCCTCCCATACAAAGGCAGGCAGCTATCATGTGGAGAGCACCAGTCAGAGTCAACCATGATGTCAGACCAAAGGAGAAGGGACTGAGACAAGGAGAGACCCTCCTTTCGAGGGGTGAAGCAATCCACCTCTCCTGGGAACAGAGGGGTGCCCGATGACTCCTTGGTCGAGTGGGGACCAGGCCTTTTTTCTTTCCCCCTTACCCATCCTAGGGTTCCCAGGGCCCTGCCTTAGGTTGGGGGATTATCCTGCCATAAGTCGCCTGTCCTTGGAGCTCCTCAAATAAAAGGCATCTAGCAGGATTAAAGTAAGCAGATCACAGGGCACCCTGTCTTAGGCCATGTGGAGAGCTTCCTCATACCTGTACCATGCCGTGTTGAGCCGGTTTCCACAACCTCTGTATGGTGTGCTATTCAGGCGAGGATCCACACTAACTCCCGTCATTGGGCCCCTGCGTCTATCATTAATGAAAAGACTGTGAGGAGCTCCTCAAACAAAAGATATAATGATATAATTTTGGCACCAATAACTCCATCTCCAGACAAGAAGAAAGGGCTTTTTCCCAACCCAGTATTCACCTTTTAGTCTGGCCTATGGTATGTCCTCCTTCCTAAGTGCCTACTCCACATAAAGTTACGTGTGCTGCCTGCCAAAAATTAGGGCAGTGTAAAAGGGATCAAAATCTAAAATTTTTAACATATGCATTAAACCCAAACACTTTACAGCATGTGTCAAACTTTTCCCAACATCTATAAGCAGTTACAAATATCATTAGAACAATTTCAGTATGAGTACAATGACATACATTGATGTTATCAAATACCACCAGTTCCAGTCTCTGAGCAACAGTGACAGGAACCTTCAATTTTCCCCCTTCTTAAGTGAAGAGAGGTTAATATTTTAATTAAAATGAGTTCTGTGTCCCAAAGTTTAAAGCAGTCTGATGTTTAGTCTGCAACTCAGCTCCAAAGCAGACCAGAGTTCAAGCTGCAGAAGCAGTTTAGCATTTGTGCTCCAGGACAGGTGGGGGATCCTGGGTGAGGAGAGCTGGATTCAGCTACATGAAGCATATTCTGACACTTATGTCCACCGGGTCTCCCTGGACTCTGGAGGCAGGATGACACCCTGCAGAGTGGTGTAGCTGGTTTTGTTAGCAGGCACTTCTTTCCTTGGGGGCAGGGAAGACTGGACCAAGGACCTCTCCTCAATCATCTCTGGAAGTCTGGAACTCCTCTGTGTCCGCAGCCTCGACATCACGTCCAGATTTATTTTCTTTCTGTGAAAAAAGCACAAACACATCCTCGACCCCAAATATATATACAGGTCGGGTTTTTTTCAGAATGCATTGCAAGGGCTTTTTCACTTTGTCTTATCAAAGGTAAGCTTGGTGTCATCAAGCCAGATCCGTTTGCATCAGGATCTGCTGGCAACTTTTATGAGTTGCTTTGAAGGAGCCTTGTTATGCTCCATAATTTTTATTATTGTTAGCCCTATATGCAGTTCCCATCCAGATGGAACTTCTCAGCACCTGACCAGAACTGCCTGATAGCCCAAAGATCCAGGGAGAAGAGGGAGGACGTGGGAGGCAGCGCAGGATCCAGGAGACCCCTGGAGACCCTGGAGCCCAAGCTGTAGGTGCCCGAGCTCCCTTACAGGGAACCTCGAGACCTGCCTGAATGGCAGGCCCTCCCCAGTCTCGATCTGAGAACTTTTAACTGTGACAATTCTCATCTATAAAATCCTTTAATGTGAAAATATTACATGGAAAATTCTATAAATACAGATTCATGAGTTTTAAATTGCATGCCATTCTTATTATTATAATAAAATTTCATACAGTCCTATTCTATTCTGGAAAAACGTAGAATTATCTCTTGTCCAATATATCCATGTTTTATATACCACCTAAATTAAGTGTCTTAGAGTCTTTGATTATCAGATAAGCAGTGGTGCTTTGTAGTCATGAAATATGAACAGGCCAACCTAATGCAACATCCTAATGTATCATTCATTATCTCCCTTCTACCCATGACAACTGCACAATCTACATTATTAAACAAAATTTAGTGAGGTGTGATTTTTTTATTGTAAGATATGAACAATGTTAATTTATTTCAGATGGGGCATGAAAGACTACCTAGATAATTTAACTTAACTCTAGCTTGGATAAAGAATAAATTCATTGTGCTTCCCCTTAAGTGCATGAGTGAGGAGCTAGTTAATAGGAACATGGGTGACTGAAAAACAGTTATGTCACAAAGAAACCAAAGCAAGCATAGGTAACAACCTATAAATCTTCATGGCTGGAATTTAAATGCAATTTGCATAAAGCTCAATGGTCAAAACTTTTTGTATCTAATAATTGTTTACTGTAAGATGACCTTGAGGAAAGTTTGCTGTGAGTGTTATAATCTTTTTTTTGGAGTGTTATAATCTTAATGGTTTTCTTTAGTCTTATAATTTTTTTGCCTCCATGAGTCAATGAGCACCTTGTCTTTCTTCAAGATGAAACGTTTTAAATTCATATGTAATATTCACATAACAGAAGAGCAAAATCCAGTAGCAATTAAGCAATATTCTTATTGCATTCAATTTAAAGTCATTTGTATTGAGCCTCTGTAACAGTCCAATGTTTACCATTCATATGTGACGTTTAGTTTGAATATTTAACAATTATATTTCTTGACAGCATTGTTTTTATGTTTCCATCAGAATTCTATAGTCTGAACTCATCCAATCCTCTAATTTTTATGCCATTTAGTCAATATTTTGTATCTAAATAAATATTTTTTCATGACCTATTATGTGTCAGACACTAGTATAGATTCTTTATTTCTTGAGACATATAAGATAGTTTGCATTCTACAGTTTTGACAAAGACCAGCAATTTGTAGCCCACATGAACAGGTCCATTAAATAAAATCTTTCTCAATCAACTCTAATATGCAGGGCACATTGCGGTATGTTTGTTTCATGCCTTCTTTTTGGAGAATTGAACTCTTGAAAGTAAGAAGTCCTGTCTTTATAACACCTTTAGTAGTATGATCATATGCATATACTGGTTGAATTATGTTTATTTAATAGATTCTATTTACTACATGTAAAGACTTCCTAAAAGACACCTAATTTTGTCAGCATAATCTGACACAAGCGTACACACATGTAGACAAACACTCACATCAATTCCATTTTTCCCATAGAAAACTATATGCAAGTTAAAAGAAATAATTTCCTTCAATTTAGATGAAATAAAATGCATTTGATATTACTATTACAATCTAGGACATAAATTTATGAGGACAGATTCTGAGTGGTTACGTGCTCTATTCAAGTTTCATGTAGAAGAGAATGCCAAACTTTAACCTTAGAAAATGCACATGCTTGAAAATCATGTAAGTACTGAAACTTTCAATTTGCTCCTATATCTATCACAAAATCAAACTATTTGTATTTATAGTAGAATATTTTTGCATGTTGTATAAATAATAATTAGGAACATATAAACTAAAATAAGATATTAAAACCTTTGTTAATCATATTTTAAACTTTATGGTATAATATGAATGGATTTGGAGATGATCATCCCACGTTCAAAGTAGATTTCTTTAGTAATTTTCTCTTTTAATGAATACATAATGAAACTGTATTGGAAAATGTAAGTTTATGTATATTCACGAGGGCATCATTACAACAAAACAAAGCATAATTAAGTATAAACATAAGATGGTTTTAATTTATCTAAAATTTTATTCCATATAATTTATTATTGTTTGATAAAACTAGGGTAAAGCAAAACATATTAACTACTTGATCTAATGGGCCAAGCAACAGAAATCTATTTTCTTATTTGCTTTCCTCTAATTATTTGAGCTGTGTAGTATTAATGCAATTAAGTTAATGTAATTGCTTCCTGGTAATGCATTTTTTAAAATAATAAGAAAGAGACAATACAATACTGTCAAATCTTGCAAAATAAACTTTTCTCAGTGGCAGATGTTGTGGGGTAAAACACCAGCTCTAGTTGCTCAACAATTGCTTTATAAACATATATTCTACAAGTCACTTTATTGTCTGAGTCTTCATTAGAAGAAGATGATTATCAATGCTCAACTTGTCTTTATCTCAAGGTCATAAAGACTGAGTGGGCTTCATACCATCTTATACCTGGGAAAATGCATCACAAGAAGCCTTTGTATTTCTAAATTGATTGGAATAGCTAATAGTTAAGACCTAGCTGACCTCTGGTGAGGAGGGGTAGTAATGGAGGCTTTTGCATATTAGACTTTATCTGATTGAGTTGCTAAATGAATCAATGGGCATAATTATCCGAATGGGTGATAACAAAATCTTGAAAATATTACACAAAAATGACGCAAATTTTCTCAAAAAACTTTTTTTAAACTTAGAGTATCAATGAATAAAAACAATGTTCTGTATGATTAAAAAGAAAATAGTTGTGAGATTCAAAATCTGCATATAAAAACATCAGGCTCATTGTTTTTATTGTGTTGGTGTGTGTGCTCTTACTTAACAAAAATAAATAAATAAAAAAGAAAGAACTGAATTAAGTTGTTTCAGAGGGCTGAGAAAATTCACTATAGACTATAGTAATTGAAATAGGTTTTATAAATTTATATATGCTTCATGTTTTGAAAAGTTGAATATAGTCTTGTTAAAGACTGAATGATAAATGTTAGACAGAGGCTAGTACTGTAAAAATATGGTTTTCAGTATTTGGCACATTGAGAAGGAAACTTTAGAAGAAGGCATGATAGAAACCATGTCACTAGAGAGACTATAAATTCCCCAGTCTCTTCTTCCATTCACATTGGTTCAAAGCAGCCATGAGGGAAACAGCTCTCTCCACCTAGAAATCACCATCCTCACATCTTGCTTTACACTGACTCAAAAGGATCAGCACTGATTGATTATAAATGGAAGCTTCCACATAGAAATTAAAATCTTTTTCTTTTTCGGCTGTTTAACTTGTCTGTTCCATACACTTAAACACTGAAGCTCAAATCATAGTGGAACAAGATATCAGTACTAAACATAAAGGTTGGTGTAACATTAAGTTACATGTTTATGTAGGACTTTCCACACACTTATAGTGGCCTGCTGAAGAATTTTGTAAAAAAATAGTAATTTTATGTAATTTTTATGACAAAGGATAAATTCTAGTATGCATAAGGAATGCAAGCTATTAAATATTAAACATGGAAATATAAATAATCTAATTAAAAAAGAGAGCTACGTGAATTGATATTTATCTAAAGAAGTTAAGTACATGACAAACATAAATGTAAAAATATAAAAAATAAAGGCACTTGCTCCAAGCATGAAGATAAGAGTTCAATTCTCAGGACCCACATGGCAGTAGAAGGCCAACAATTCATAAATTTATCATCTAAACTCTATAGGCATGTGAACTATGCAATACACACATACACATGCACATACATACTAAATAAAAATAATTCACAAATGATACTCATTGCAAATTGTTGATGGGGTTTAAATTGCCTCAAACATTATGAAATGCAGTAGTAAAGCTTATTTATTAAATGACCATATAGTAGTGTAGCATCAATATTGAGTACATAATTAAAAGAATTAAATGCACAACAAATGGAAACATAGCTCAGATTGACTAAGTTAATAGAATTAGTTATTGTTAAATATTCATGGTGTTTATACTGATACTTGTAGTTAATGCAATCTAACCCATATCAATAAGTCAGAGGTACATTTAAAATACTGAGGAACCAAACCAAACAAAAAACAATACTAAAATTCATGTTGATCTTAAAAAATATTCCTAGTAAACAAAGTGACTTTGAAAGAAGAGAACCTGATGGTTTTATTGTATTCTACAGGAAATGATGAGACTAAACCACAGTCTCATCTCAAAGAAGTTATGAGTTCAACTGCATGAGTAAGAGAAAGGTTTCATATGGATATGTGAGTATGGTTGGGAAAACAGGTATACCTTGAGCCTAATGAAATTCTTCAGTATGACTATGGTTACATGAAGGTGTCTGAGTAACAGAACAAATAAAATCTGTAGACGTTTAGTGTTTTGAACATGGGTCAAAGCTGACTTCATTGCATTCTATGGGTTTAGGTATGTTGTATTTTCGTTTTCATCACTTTTAAAAAGGTTTTATTTTAATCCTAATTTTTATTGTAAAAAGTTTATCCATTAGTGAGTTGTTTATATTATTGGCTGACAGTAGATGTTCAGCACAAAATGAACTCAATAACATTACTGTAGATAGTTTTTGCCTCATTTTATTGTCTGGACATTTTTTATCCATATATATATATATATATATATATATATATATATATATATATAGCTTCTGATTTTTTATTATGATTTTCATTTACTTGTTTTCCTTGTGATTTTTATTTTTGTTTCTTGTATTTCTATTCTTAATGTTTCTGTTTCTTTTCTAATGACATAGAAAATTAAGGTCTGTAATGACTGTGATGTTGTGGAGATCACGGAGGATCGGGTGGAGTGAAACTCATTCCAATATATGTGTGATGTGAAAAGATATTTCCAATTAAATGTCATTCTAAAAGAGATGAATTTTTGTCAGACTTCACACCCTGAATAAATAAAACACCTTGATGTCACTTAAGAGTATTATCCTACTGTATAATCAGCCTGTTTGTTCAACCCACCTTTAAGTGAGCAAAATCACAATAAACCTAAATTGCCTTGGATTTCCCATATGTAATCAACTTTTATAACCTTAAGTAACACATAGCTGTAATCTTATCTACTTTTATATGCCTCTGACCCAAGTGTAATGTAGGTGTATTATGGTAATCATTTGGTAGAAACAGAAAATAGGCTAAAAGTGACTTTCAGCCTATCATTTAAGTATCATTTAATAAACAATGATGTTTGTACTTCTGTTCATTATCTGTGTCAATTATAGTTAGATAGAATCAGTGATTTAATCCCTTATAAAACTCTGCTAAAGGTTTTTGGAAAGTATTATCCCTTTCCATTTAGTGACAAAGAGATGGAAGCCTTCTGTTAGGGACAGTCACAACAGACAGACATACCCAGACACTGGACAAACAACTCTAACAAAGGTAAGGACAGAGACAGATTCACAAGACAGTCTTCAGAAAGGAAAGATTCTGACAATTACAACAGATAGAAAGAGAGAATCAAAGACAAAGGGAGAGAGAGAGATAAACAGAGAGGGGGCGGTTATAGAATTCAAAGCTATGTTTACTTATGGTTAAATTATGCCAATAAATAGTGCTTTGATTTCTTTCTTTAATGCTATTCTGATGCATTATTGATGACTCTATGAGTTTATTATTAATAAGTCCAAATCAACCTCAAAATGACTATTCTTAGAGCCACAAATAGCCCAAGATGATTATAATTTTATTCCAGAGAAATTCCAGCCTTCTGGAATAAGTCAGTTGACATTGGAGAATGATTAATGCCGGTGTTGCCCTTTTGTGAGTAATTTAGTCCACTAACTAGAGTAACTAAAAATGTATTACAGAGATATGAGAAGTTATTGTATGGATTTTTCATCTCTTCTTTCACAGTAATACCGTAATTTAACAGAAATAAACTTAGAGATGGTGCCTCGGTTTTGTTCATTGTTACCCAGCTTGTAACTGAAAACCTGTGAAGGAAAACATATGAAGAGCAAACAAAGCAAATGTCTCAAAGGTACTTTACACTACCCTGTGTAAACTATGAAGTAAATTTGGTTCTTGATACTTAAGGATGATAGATGATGGTTAGACTCTAAAACCAGAAAGCAGGAGTGATCATTTCTCCTGAGACAACCTCTGGTTCACTGAAAACAAAATTCTCAACTTTACACTCTTTACTTTCATCATTGATAACATCAGTATCAGTATTGACCATCTCACAAGATGAAGGGAAGGAACAAGATAAATGATGGATGGTACAAAGGTCTCATCAGATGATCCCCAGTGCATGCTAAAATTTATTGATGGCTATTTTAAGAAGGAAGTTTACATTATCCAGTTAAAAGAATGAGTTGTCTCTGATCTCCTCAAGTTAATCTTATCAGGTTTCTACTTCCTTCTTCTGTGACTCCTGTATTTTTAACATGTCTTAAAAAGCTTAAAATTTCACAGAAATACCTCAAGAGATAGATCATATGTTGTTTTCTTTTCTTTGTATTTTGGGACACATATTTTTCTTCAAGCATCTCTATAAAATTCAATTTAAGGGACAGCTCTCTGACCTCTTCTGTCCCAATTGTCTGTCAGCCTTTTATCCATGTGCCCCAAGAGAGCTGTAACTCACAAGCAAACAGATTATCTATGAGTTAGGAATTTTAGCAAAGGATAGTTGAAATGCAGATACAATGAATGAATGAGATTAAAGGTGGAGAAGTAGCTCCTGCTTTTCAAGGTATTAATGATATGTGTGGCTACTTCTTCTTTGAAAGAATAAAATAGGTGGGACTTGACTTATTGGTTTGTGATTTTAAGAAACCTGCTTTGAGAAATTGTTTGCTCACTCTATAAGGTAAACATTACACTTACAGTTTTGAACTTTATTTTCAGATTCACGATTTATGCATCAGACGTCTATTTGCTTTCATGCTAAGTGAATTTTTCGAAAGCAAATGCAGTTACCCTTCTAGCACTGGTGGAATTATACTGTGTGAATCTGTTGACAAGAAAAAATATTCTAACACATAGGGAAACTTTTATATTGAACATTTTCTAAAAATAAAAAATTGCATGGTTTATCATTAAAGCAGAAAAGTTCACAGTGAATATCTTTGTGTACAAATGATTAACACAGTATATTACAGACTCCTAGACCAATATGACTGTAAACAATTGGGTCTTTGCTTTCTTCACAAGTTTGGGTTCATAAATAGTCCTTGTTTATTTTCTATTGTGATAAACACTATGACCGAAAGTCAGTTGAAGAGGAAAAGATCTATTTCCTCTTACAATATAAAGCCATCCAGTGAAACCAGGATTCCAAGACAGGAACTGATATAGAGAATGGAGAAGAGTTACTTACCGGCTTAATTGCAGGTTCCCGTTCAGGTACATCATCTGCCTAGACATGGTAATACTTACAGTGGCCTGGACCCTATTATATAACTTAGTTATCAAGAAAATGTCACACAGACACTGTCAAAGGCCAGTTTTATCTAGCCAATTCTTCATTTGAGATTAATTTCTCCTGGGTGTGCTCAGTTGTTCACTGTAATCAAGTATCACACACACACACTCACACACACACGCACACACACATACACACATCTTGTAATAGCTTTATTTATTAGTTTTTAAATCTATACAAGGAAAAATGTTGTGGTTTCTCAAAAAAAGAATTTCCTTGTAAATTACTGAAACATGACTAATACACTTTTACAATACCCTCTATAGAAAAAGGAAAGCAGTGTGGTGGCTTCTCAGGAAATTCGGGATCAAGCTACTCCTGGACCTAGCAATACCATTTCTGGGAATATACCCAAGAGATGCCCTATCATACAACAAAAGTATATGCTCAACTATGTTCATAGCAGCATTGTTTGTAATAGCCAGAACCTGGAAACAACCTAGATGCCCTTCAACGAAAGAATGCATGAAGAAAGTATGGAATATATACATTTTAGTGTACTAATCAGCAGTAAAAAACAATGACGTCTTGAATTTTGCATGCAAATGGACGGAAATAGAAAACACTATCTTGAGTGAGGTAAGCCAGACCCAAAAATAGGAACATGTTATGTACTCACTCATATTTGGTTTCTAGCCATAAATAAAGGACATAGAGCCTATAATTCGTGATCCTAGAGAAGCTAAATAAGAAGGTGAACCCAAAGAAAGACATATAGTCATCCTCCTGGAGATTAACTTTCATTGGGCGATGAAAGCAGACAGAGACAGAGACCCAAATTGGAACACCAGACTCAAATTCCAAGGTCCAAATCAGGAGCAGGAGGAGAGAGAGCACGAGCAAGGAACTTAGGACCGCGAGGGGTGCACCCACATACTGAGACATTGGGGATGATCTATCAGGAACTCAACAAGGTCAGCTGGATTGGGTCTGAAAAAGCATGGGATAAAACCGGACTCGCTGAACAAAGCGGACAAGGAGGACTAATGAGAACTCAAGAACAAGGACACTGGGTTTTGATCCTACTGCTTTGTAGGAGCCTAGGGAGTTTGGATGCTCACCTTATTAGACCTGGAAAGAGGTGGGAGGTCCTTGGACTTCCCACAAGGCAGGGAACCAGGACTGCTCTTAGGGCTGATGAGGGAGGGGGACTTAATCGGGGGAGGGGGAGGGATATGGGAGGCGGTTGAGGGGAGGAGGCAGAAATAATAAATAAATAAATAAATAAATAAATAAATAAATAAATAAATAAAGCAAGCAAGCATGATCATCAGGACCCACTACTACCACCAAAGACATAACAAGTGACAAGTGGGATGTCTTTTAATTATAGTTGATGCATGAATATGAAATGTGTGGTGTGTATTGAAAATTTGCTTTTTCACCACCGAGTTATACATTTTGTAGTTCATTGCCCTACATGCACAAATCCCAACCTCCCCAGTTGAATCATAGGATTATACAAAGTTGCTAAATATCATATTTGCAAGAAAAAAAGCAAGGGCAGTTAAAAAAAAGGGAAGGAATAATGGGAGTATACAATCTGTAAGGCTGACATTTTCACATGTGAAGAAAAATGTTACATCTTTTTATACTTCATATTGCTATAGTATATGAATTAAAGCTTCTCATATACTATAGCAATCAAGTACAGGAATTCACCATTGAGTTACTATTTTATCACTACTTAAGTCAGTTCTATCCAGTGTTACAGTAGTCCATTTTCCATGAGAAAACTCTCAAGTCATTTGATATAAGAAGGAAAATCCTCATGTAACCATATATTGGTGAGAACATTTTCTTACAGATAATATCTAAGCATAGCATGAATCAGAATGAAATTTGGAGTGCCAATGGAAAGAGATCACTCATCTGTGACTTGAGGTAAGACAAACTCAATAAAGAAATGACATCTGAATAATGACACTTATCAGAGTCAGCCAGCTGGTTACATGAGGATTTTCCTTCTTATATCAAATGACTTGAGAGTTTTCTCATGGAACATGGACTACTGTAACACTGGATAGAACTGACTTAAGTAGTGATAAAATAGTAACTCAATGGTGAATGCCTGTACTTGATTGATGACTTTCTGGGTTTCTTTATTTCTGTAGGGCATAGAATATAAAAGACAGGCAATGTAGACAATCTGACTCAGAATAAAAAAAACCCAAGTGCACAGTAGACATCTGTATGGGCCCATTAGCTGGAAATATTTTTGAAACAAAATAAAATTAAAGAATAAATGATAATTTGAAAATGTGTATCACCATAATACAAAGAGAGTTTCTGCCAAGCTTTTCATTAATATATTACTGAATTTAAGGAAATATTCTGTGATCTTGGAATAAAACTAATGGAAATACATGCAATAGATAGATCCTGATTTGAGGACTTGATAATAAATTGGTTAAAGCACATTAAATTCTCCTAAAATGCAGGCTCCGTGGGGACTATTTAATTTTTCAATTAATATATGGATTTTCCTTAGACTTGGCTAAGTGACTGATACACAATAATATCTTAATAGATTGTTGTTGAGTTATGTAATATGGCAAAAGGAAAATAGTAAGAGACATGACTGTAATGCTTCCAAAGAATAACATCGGAGTGGAATAAAGAATTCTGGTGAAAATCATGAGAAAAATGAGATCTAAGCATTAAAATGCAGTTAAATGAAGATTGAGATCCTTAGTAATCCAGCATCTGTGGCGATGTCAACAGCACATATGTTTATGGGTGATACTCTCATTCTGAAGTGAATAATTCTGTTAAAAGGTAAGGAGAAAGCAATGTCTTGCCATCAATTTGAGGTGAACAAGTCTAGTTATTATAATCAGAATATGTTATCTAGTCTCTGGATAATCAGAAACCTCAAAACACCTTGCAATGAAAACCCAGGGAAATAAGGAATGTCAAGATCATGTGCTGATGCTAACTGGCTTGCTGACTCCACTCCAACCCACTAATAGAAGCCAGTTTCTGGAGACTGGGATACATGGATGAGTATCTTGATGTCATTTTAAAAGTCTACATCAATTTGGTTTGAGAAGCTTCAGAAATCAGTGTACTTCACAATTAAATCAAGGGTGTTGCTCTGCTAATTCTGGAAGCAGGCGGATATCAAGTTGAAGTGGTGGCAGCTAATTGTTATCGATTGGTTTGTAACAGCATTAGTGAATTCCAGAGGGTCTGGCTATTAGTGGGGTATAAAACGAGCCAGTGACAACTGCAATTGGTTTTAGATAAAAAGGAATAAAAATGCAGAGGCTGTTGAAGAGATTTAAGATGCTTAAGAGAGCTGGAGCTCTTCCTGTGATTAAGTTTAACTGCTCCCGGAGAAGGGAGATGGATGAATCCATCTGAAGGGAAATGTGATGAAGGCTTGAAAAGGGTCCAAGTTATCCTCTGAGTTCTTGCTTCGAAGTGATAGAGATAGTCTGCAGCTAAGGCCTATACAATTGTGACCTTACGCTTGGTATTCATTTAAATGTGGTTCGTAGAGTGAAGAAGCAATATACAGCCTGGTTTTAGCCTGAATTAATCAAATGTATAGAAACTATTACCTGTTGTGCAGTCATGTCAAACTACTTAGACAAGAAACACAGAACTAAAATGTTTCCCATTGATCGGTGTATTAATGAGAAAAATGTAGGATGTAAAGTGATGAGCTAAAATATTAATAAATGGTCATAATAACAAAATAAAAAGCATTGAGTTTTTAAAAATGTATTTTTATTTTATATGTGTTATCAGGTGTGTAAATGAAATATGTGCATACAGTGCCCACGGAGAGCTATAGATCTCCTGGAACTAGAGTATAGGTGCTTATGAACTGTCATAGGGATGCTAGGAACAGAAGCAGATCTTCTACAGGAGCAATAAGAGCTTTGAAGTGATGAGCCATCTCCCTAGCTTCTCTCCTATTATTGGCAATTGAGAGCAAAACTTATGTCTATTGATTATGATAAATTCCTCACATCAGTTTAACCCTGGAACCTATACCAAAGGGAATTCTGTCTTAAATGTTGTAAGTTGTCCTTACAGGAAAAAGGGACTCTTGTTCTCTGGCCACTAGGATTTCTCAGTATGACTGGCACATACCACTTTTACTCACGTCTGTTTTTCACACATTATAAGCTTGCACACAAAACAATACTTTTTTTTTCTCCCCTTAAATAATTATATGGCAACTCCAGAGTTATACAGAACAAAACTATGTATAGTCTTACTCAGACAACCACAAAATCTGGTGAGCAGCCACCTGCTTCATTACATTTGACTACAAGGAATGGTATATTTGTTAAACTGACTAATAGGTTTTTTTTTTTTTTTGTATTCACTTAGTCCTGGCTGAAGAATAGAGTAAACTTGTAGACTGTGGCTACAGATGAAACACGGAGACATGCTAGAAACACTGTTATCACTCTTCAGCATTTCTGAACATGATTGTGTCTATTTCTTACATTTTGTTTTGTTTGCTGCTTGTTTTGTTTTGTTCTGTTTGACATGAGTATTAGCTCAGAGAGAACCCTCAATAATCAAGGAGAAATAGCTGAGGTCTACATCTTTTTGCATAACAGAGCCAATATACCAACCAAAAAAAAAAACATATGCTATATGCAGACATTTCAATCACTACGTGTATTGTGATGGTAATGAATAATTAATTGCTTATGGGTGTTGTGTCTGCCTTAATTTGTGTTAGTGCTTTATGAGATATTTTAGAAATTGCAAATGGCTTTTAACCATTTTAGATTCCTCTGTTGAGAGTTCTCTGTTTAGGTCCATACTCCATTTTTTTTTACTGTATTGTTTGTTCTTTTGATGACCAGTTTCTTGAGTTCTTTGTATATTTTGGAGATCAGATCTAGTCTGATGCAGGGTAGTTGAAGATCTTTTCCCATTCTTTTGTCTTGTTGATCATGTCCTTTGCTTTACAGAAGCTTTTCAGTTTTAGGAAGTCTCATTTATTAATTTGTTTCTCTCAGTTTCTGTGCTTCTGGGTTCATATTTAGAAGTGCTCTCTTGTGTCAATGCATTCAAGTGTACTTCCCACTTTCTTTTCTATAAGGTTCTGTGTGACTTCCTTTATGTTTAAGTCTTTGATCCATTTGACTTGAGTTTTGTGCATGGTGAGATATATGGATCTATTTTAATTCTTCTACAAGTTAATATCGAGTTATGCCAACACCAAATGTTAAATATGATTTCTTTTTTCATTTAATATTTTTTGCTTCTTTGTCAAAAATCAGGTGTTCATAGATGTGTGAAAGATGCTTAAGGAAATGCTCAACATCCTTAGTCATTACATCTTAACACCTGTAAGAACGGCCAAGATAAAAAATGCTAATGACAACTAATGCTGGAGAAGTTATGGGGTAAAGGGAACATTCCTGCAGTGCTGGTGGAAGTGCAAGCTGGTTCACCCTGTTTGGATAACTGTATGGTGATTTATCAAAAAATTAGGGAACAACATTCCTCAAGATCCAGTAATACCACTTTTGGGTATATATTCAAAGGATGCGCCATCATACCACAAGAACATGTATGTGCTCAACTATGTTTATAGCAGCATTATTTGTCAGAGCCAGAACCTGGAAAAAACCTAAATGCTCCTTGACCAAAGAATGTATAAGGAAAATGTGGTACATTTACACAATGGAATACTACAAAACAGAGAAATATAATGGCATTTTGAAATTTGCAGACAAAAGAATGGATCTAGAAAACATAATATTGGGTGTAATCCATACCCAGAAAGAGGATTATCACATATACTCACTCACAAGTTGTTTTTAAACATAAAGCAAAGAAAACCAGCCTTCACATAACAATTTGGAAGAGGGTTGAAGAGGAGGGGAGAAGCAGGGAGTGAAGCAGAGAAAAATGTATAGCTCAATAAAATTAATAAAAAAGAAATGGCAAATGGCAAAGTGTTTTGAATATTTTATTCAGAAAATAGTTTTATAATCTGATTGTGTTCCATGCATATAAGGAAGCAGACCATCCTTGTTGACAGTGCACAGACACCTTTGAACTTGTTCTATTCGTATTTCAGCATAAGTATCTTTAAGGGAAATTGAAGGATTCATTCATTCCTACATTCCTTTATTTACCCCCTGGGCACTGGAAAGCTTAATTAATTAAGTAATGATAAAAACGGCCTAAATGACGCAAGATCTATCATTAATATAAGAAATATTATTCTGTCATGATGGCTCAGTTGTTCAGTGGGTGAAGTAGATGATCTGACTAGAATCACTACATGTCACATGGGCAAAAAGAAGAGTCCACTTTAGAAAGTTGCCCGCTGACCTCCATATGCTCACTGTGATATATAGGCCTAAACACACACACAGGCACACATGACACCCACAAACATTCACACACAGAAAGAGAGAGAGCTGGAGGGAAGGAAGTAGAAAGGGAGGAAAATAAATATAAATAGCTGGAGATAAAAAAATTTCTATGATGCAAATAAATGTACTTTATTTTTAGGAATAATGTATCCTTGTTTGAAGCCAAAGACTCCAGCAGTTTTCAAAATAGATGGTAATAATTCCAAAAAAAGGCAACATTCCTACCTCAAAACAATTTTATTTATCTAGTGACTTATCTAGTAATTACTTTAAAGATACATTAATTTATTTTATTTCACTTGGATCTTTGTAATAATCAATGATTTTTTTAGGCCACAAATATTGCACATGTAAGTGAATATTATATATTACTTACAATCACACTTAAATCACAGATGACACTAAATCACACTTAAAATCACAAATATTACATATGTGAATGCATCAACTAATCTCTGTTTCAATATTTTTACAAATACAATCATGTTATAGTCCTTGCTTTCTAGCATCCCTGGAATAACAAATATTATAATCTACAGTCCTAGCTTCTGCATGATCTTGTTAAAGATCTTACCTGTTCCTCTGTCCTATATCTCCTGATTGTGTTGGGCTAGAGCTCTGTGCAGTAATATCTAGAGTGTTTTCCTTTGAGCTTGTACTAGTCCAGTGAGGTTTGTTGGTTTCTATTTGATTGGTGTTCCACATTTACTACTTTCAGGAAGTTTTCCCAAATGTATAGTTATTAGTAAGATATTATGTTTTAAACTTAAAGAAGAGGTATCCCAAAATCAATGTATGAAACAGATTAAAAGAAGGATTTATTGGTGAAAGCATACTTATTCTTATAGTTATGATTTAGTAATTATATCCTGTGATACTAATATGAAGTCAATGAATAAGCACAAGTACTTTACTACAAGGTCAATGGACCTGTGTGCACAGGTATAATGTCAGTCACAATTAACATAACTGATAGGGTTCAGCATATAAGATTCTTTATTGGGATCAGAATTTGTTTTACAAGATGGTTCAGATTAAAAGACAAATTACTCCCACGACATTGAACTAAATTACAAATCATGTGCCTATTTTATTTTTGCTGCCTAGTTTGGGTGATATTTTAATACTCATAGTAGTACCTAGCTCTTTAATGGTACATGTGTCTGTCCCTAAGAATAAAGGAAGGTCAGCAGAATAATTCTTCATTGTGTAAATGCACATTTTCTCTACTTATTTTGTGGTTTGAGAGGTATCTAGTTTGTTTCCAGGTTCTGGCTATTATAAATAATGCTGCTATGAATACAGCTGAGCAAGTGTCCTTGTGGTATGATTGGGCATCCTTTGAATAGATGCCTGAGTTGTGTCACTGAGTCTTGAGGTAGACTAATTTCCAACTTTGTGAGAAACAGCCATATTTATTTCCAAAAGTGGCATTACAGGGTGGCATTCCCACCAGCACTGGAGTTCCTTTTATGCCATATCCTCTCCTACAGAAGTTATCATCAGTGTTTTTGTTCTTAGCCATTCTGACAGGTACAAGATGGTATCTCAGAGTCTTTTTGATTTGCATTTCCCTGATGACTAAGGATGTTGAACAATTACTTAAATGTGTTTTGGACATTCGAGATTCTTCTGTTGAGAATTCTCTGTTTAGAGCTGTACCTCATTTTAAATTGGATTATTTATTATATATATTATGCCTAGTGTGTGGAACTAGAAAAAGTCATTCTGAATGAGGTAACCCAGATCCAGAAAGACAAACTCAATATGTATTCACTCATAAGTGGATACTAGATATAAAGCAAAGATATATATATATATATATATATATATATATATATATATATATATAATCCATAGCTCCAGTGAAGCTCAGCAACAAGGAAGACCCTAAGAGGGACTCAAGGATAGCCCTTGGAAGGGGAAATACATAATATCTCCTGGATAAAATTGTGGGGCAGTAGAGGAGAAAGGGTGGGTATAAAAACATGAGGGAATGGGATGGGCTACTTAGGGGAGAAACAGAGTGGGAGAGCAATGAAAGAGAGATCTTGATAGAGAGAGCCACTATGGGAGAAACCTTTTTCTAGGGAAATTCCCAGGAATCCACAAGGATGACCCTTGCTAAGACTCCTAGCAATAGTGGAAAGAGAACCAGAATGGACCTTACCCTATAATCAGATTGGTGAATAGCTTAATATAATGTCATTATAGAACCATCATCCAGTAACTGATGGAAGCAGATACAAATATTCACAGTCAAGACTGTGCTCCTGGAGTCGAATTGAAGAGAGGGAGGAGAGATTATGTGAGCATGGGGATGAGTAAAGATCCTAACAGGAAAATCCACAGAGACAGCTGACCTGAGCTCATGGGAGGGACTCTGAACAGGCAGCTGGGGAGCCTGCATGGGACTGATCTAGGACCTTAAGAGAGGGCATTTAGCAAAAATGTTCTTAGTCCATGATTCCCATCTTCCCAGGAGAATACTTGTTTCCTGTACATTTGAATAACTTTTCCAGATTCTTCCCATTTTTTTTATCTCAAGCGAAACACATCAGAAGCCTTCAAAACAATTTTAGTATCTTTTTTACACCCCATTAGGGAAACACCTGCCCAAGCTTCATTTGCAAACATACACACACAATTCTCATATGTGGTCAGGAAAATCAAATTAAATTAGCTACTATGACCTAAGATCAGCTCATCTGATTTTCATTCATATGTTCATATGTGAAAGCTTTTCTCTCTCAGTAAGTCCTTTGATAATATATTTTAGATTCATCTACTATTTGTCCACATTCACTGCTACTGCCATTCTTCACACCTGGCTCTTACATCAAAAGAACTTACCAAGAGCCTCTCTGCTTGAGTTAAACTTCAGAATGAGAGTAACCATGATGTAGAGATAACAATCTGAAATATATTTGGTGACATTTCTCCCTTAATGTTACCAAATGACTTCATTGTCTGGAACATGAAGATCACAATCCTTATCTAGAGATTGGTCCCTCATAATTTTTGACAATATTTTCAGTTTGAATTTGCATTATTTCTTTCTACTAGGTTGCAAATATTGTGAGTAATACGTTACCTTTGGAATAAACAACTAACATATACAATTATGCTTCGATTTTGTTAACCTTTTATTTTCACAACCATATAAGGATATTGTTCATTTATAAAACTGAAATAATTTTCATCTTGAGTATTTTCAATATTTATTTCAGTCAACTACAGCTGCTTTGCATTTCTCCATTGCCCTCAGGACAATTAATCTTTATGATCAAGTTGTTTGGGTTTCCAGTTCCATAAAAAATATAGCTCTTGTCTGCCTATGAGAATATTCTCAGAAGTTTCACTGATGTGGATAGCATCATCCTATGGGCTGGGTTTAAAGACTGAATAAAATAGAAAAATGGAAGAAACAAAGTGAACCAGCAGTTTTTGTTTCTTGCTACATAAAAGCGGACAGTGTGATGAACTGTCTCCTGTTCCTGCTGCAGTAGGTAACTGCTCATAACCACCAAAACTTTCCTACCCAATGCATTCTAGTCCCAAATATTATGATAAAATAATCACTGCATTCATTAAGTGACTTTTGTCAGATATTATTTTACAGCAATAGGAACTCTAACAAATACATTTTTCAAGAAACTTCACAAAGACTATATCTATTTTTATGTTCAAAGCAACAATACTTAGTCTTGGTAAAATAGAAAGTTATTTTGCCCCCTATAAAACACAGTAATGAAATGATACAAAGGTTTATGATGTATATTTTATATTTGAAAACCCAAGATGATTTAAAATAATGTAAATCCCTAACATGAATATTGAAATGATAGGTGTACAGATGTGAAGACTTTTTACTTGATATGATAACCAGTACTTCAAAATGATCCCTGGTTTGGGCCGTGATGGCACATACCTTTAATTTCAGAACTTGTGGGGCAGTTGCAGGTGGAACTACGTGAAAGATTATTAGTAACGATTGCATAAATAATACATGAATATTCATGAAGTCTTACCTGCTAAAGAAAAATGAATATTATTCATAACATTGAAGTTGTAAAATGATAAAAGAATACATTTCACTGAAATACAAAATAAAATTTCTATAGAGCATGTTAAGCATCAGAGTCCATGTGCACAGCTACTATAGTGACCATTGGTACAGATGCAATTTACTACTTTGGACATATATCTAAAACCATTTCTGGATTCTTTTCTGAATTTCTTCAAGTGCATTACCTCATCACACAAACATATTAGGTAACTTATTGTTTAGAAAAATGTGTTTTTATCATTCATAAATTAACTGAATCAGAGTTGTTTCTACTATACTCTCATAGCAAATTACTGGAAAAAATCATACTATGCAAAATTAAACACTAAAAATTTCAGAACTTATGAGAATAATAGTTGAAATAGGATAAGAAGATTAGTCAACATTAAGACTGTGTTGTTAATAAAAGTAACATTAAAAATAACACAAATTCAAAATAGTATGACATATAAATATTACACTATCAGAGCACAGACTTTTATTAAAATAAAAGTGTTATATCCAAATGAGTTGTTGGCCAAAGCAGTCCCATAGAAATCCCCCAAACAACACAGGTTATTTTCAAGACCATAGTTGTTCTCCACAAACTGTCAGCAAATCCCCATTGCTGAAGACAACTCACAACTTATTGAACATGGAGAAGTTGAGCTGGTGCCTAGTTAAATCCTTCATACTCACATTATAGTGTCTTTGGTATGGGAAGGTATTCTGCAGGTTATCAAAAGAGAAACCTAAACATCAGTCTAGCCACAAAACCTGTAATCTTTAATCTATCTGTTTTACCTACAAAATATACTAAGGCAATGGGGCACAAAGCTTGTAGGCGTAAAGAACCAATGTCAGATTTGACTTAAAGCACACTCCATGAGATGAAACATACCAAATCAAGGAAGAGAGACTAGATTGTTGTGGGATAATATTTTTATATATTGAGAAGACGTGTCTCTTCCAAAGACCTTCTGATATTTTTAAATAAAGAACTGAATGTCCAAAGGTAAGCAACAGAAGATATGCAGGAGTTCTGGGGAGAGATCAGAACTCTGGGAAGAATTTGAGAGGTGGAGATTTCATCAGTCAGATAGGGAGGAAGTGGAATTTCACTCAGCAGAGGTAACAATCAAAGCAGAAGGACATAGCTTAATATAAAGGCATTAATTTAAGCTATGAGTTAGCTGGGAACAAACCTTAACTGAGGCCAAGCATTGATAATTATGCATGCCATTATTTGGGACTGACGATCCAAAGAAAGTCTGCCTATACTAGATAGGCCAGAGACCTAGGGTAAAATCAAACACTATAGGTCTAAATAAAAAAATAACAAAAAGAAGCAGTAATGAAATTACTCCTAATGGCAGTCTGCTATACTCATTATTCAATATTTTATTCAGCCATAGTCAGAGAAGCTTTCTCTTGTAGCAGATGGGAACCAAGTTCCATAGGCAAATATTGCACAGAGAGAGAGAGAGACATTGGAACACACTTATCTAAAAGGAGTGTCTCCATTAAATCCTTCACCTCAGAGCTAAGAAGACAAGACAAAAAGAACATAAGAGCCATAGATGATGAAGGACACCAGAAAAACAAGGCCCTCTAAATTAACTGACCAAAACCTTTATGAAGTCACAGAGAATGAGGCTGTAAGCACTGAGGTGACAGAATCTAAGCTTTGTACTTTGCATATGTTTATAACTTTTAGTTTATTATTTTTTTATGGAACTCCTGAAGATGTGAATGAAGGTATCTCTGATTCTTGTGCCTGTTCTTGGAACTCTTTTCCTTTTGTTGGTTTGCCTCACCAAGCTTTGGTGTGATATTTTTTATCTTATTATATTTCCCATTGTTAATAATTAAAATAAATTTTATTACAAAAACAAAATTCTAATGGAAACATTTGGAAACTACTAAGCAGTAAAGATAACATTGAACAATAACCACATAAAGAAAATAAGATCATATTTGTACTGATATAAAGCTGAGCAAGAGGCAGATAGACAAGGTAGTTTGGGGTAAATGCTCTACTGTGTACAACTGTTGAAATAGCAGCGGCGGGGCTGCGTCCCCAACACCCCGGCCGCTTGCACGGCTAGCTTTACCCAAAATAATTATACGGACACTGTATTCTTTTAAGCACTGCTTGGCCCATTAGCTTCAACCTCTTAACCCATTTCTAATCATCTATGTAGCACCATGAGGTGCGCTTACCGGGAAGATTCTAGCCTTTGTCCATCTTGCTTCTGAGCTTCATCATATGTCTCAGAGAGCAGAGCTATCCCGTCTGCCCGCGAGACAGGAGCATGGTGTCTCTCTCTGAGACGTCTGGCTCTGAGCGGAGCTGCATGCTTTCTGACCTCACTTCCTGTTCCTCTCAGCATTTTCTTCTGTTTACTCCACCCACCTATGTTCTAACCAACCAGGACCAAGCAGTGTATTTATTGCTTAGCCAATGAAATCAACAGATTGATATATGACACTCCCACATCATACAACACTAATCGGTGCGTGTATTTGGCTCCTTGCACTTCCAGTTCAGATGCTGTTACATGTGTCAACTTTTTACAGAGAAAACTGACACACAAGGAGTGTGGGTATTTATATCCTTTGACATTTTCTATCTGCTTGATATCATTCTTTTTTTTTGCTTATTATACATGAGAAGCAAGCAATCAGAAAAAAATATGTAGTAGTGTTTAGCATATTCAAATAATCAAATTCTGTTTTAGATAGTTTACCACGTTCTGAAGAAGTGGTAGGTACTTTCTGGCAACAATATTTTTAAAAAGCCAATTTACACTTACTTTGATAGTGTCATACTCTTGGTCTCAAAAATTCCTGGGATATTTTATAAAGGTTTTATGTGTGTTTGTGTGTGTGTGTGTGTGTGTGTGTGTGTGAAGTAAATTAGCCAAGAGAGCATTCATGATTGTAATACAAAACAAACTAGCAGAACATACATAGTTTTTATCTGTGAAAGTGTAGGTAAATATTTTATATAATACAATATTCTCAGTATAATTTCCATGAAACCTTTACTTTTGTAGCTGTTGCCTATGGAACAAGAGGAGCATCATAAAAGTTTATATCACTCTAATTACTTTGGCAAGAAAAAAAAAAGAATGGTGTCCTGGTGTTTTTAAACTAGCATAGTGAAGGGATTAAAAGGTTATACATAACTGAATGATGATGATAGATTAAAATTTATCTCTACATTTATTTGTCTTTTCATTGGAAGGTTAGTGGAAGTTGTCCTGTTAAATTTTTGGATGTCACAAAAGGAAGTTATGTTTGAAACGGAAAAGTAAAAATACATTTTCCTTAAAGGAAACCTTATTTTTAGTTAATTGATGATGAAATGGGAATCTCTAAAGTTTCTTTTCCCAAGCAGAGTAGGGAGTTGGACTGAGTAGTTGATGGGCTTCACTGAAACACCCACGATGATGGTCACGTCACAGTACAACCTTGCTGTTATAGGCCACTCTAGTGCTCAGACAGCATATGGCAAATATGGAGTTAGGGACCAGTAAATTTGCCTGGGTTGGGTTTCCATGTAAAGGAGGGTTTTGATGCTATGGTCAGATTTGTAGATGCTAACATATTTTCGTGTGAGGTGCATCATCGCTGTCAGTTATTATGAATATGTACATTTTAGCACTAACTGCCCAGACTTTACAGGGAAGTCTTAGTGACATATCTTGTGAGGGTTGAGAAAATGGTGCTAACCACTGTGCGATGCCTGCTTAAAACCAGTCCATAAGCATTCTGAAAGAGAGGAGGGAAGGAAAGGAGGGAGGGAAAAAAGGATCAAGGGAGGGAAGGTAGGAAAGAGAGAGCTTATTTAAATGTCACAGGTGATGAATCCTGGTACAAAGGATACACACACGTGTATGTTTGTATGTATATACATATATATGAATTGCACACATAACTCTGTGAGTGCCTCTTTCAACATTAAGATTAAAAGAAATCAAGCCAGCCTGGTTCCTGGGAATTCAATTGTTTCCCTTAATTACTAACCTTAATTGCGATCTATGCAGCTCTTTAGATGAAACTCACAGTGTGACATTTCATTGTATATAATTTCAATCACCAAACCTCTACATAAACTAAATTGTTGCTATCAATTAGACAGTATGGTTTAAGAAAAATAATCGTCATACTAATCTACAGGTAAAAGTGCCCAGTAGAATGGGATATTTCCTTGAGATAAACACACTACATTACAGGCAGTGGGATCTCCCCACACCCATTCACACCATGCCAGATATCAGAGAAAGCTGACAGGAACAAACATGTAAAGGTACAGCAAAAGCAAAAGCCATCTGGAGTCTCTTGTCTCAGAACATTTTCTATCCAAGATTCATTCATCGTGGATTTACCCCCTGGTGGGCTGACATTTCGGTTTCATTTGCCAACTGCTTCTCCTTTGACATGGCCACATGCAACTAGTTTTAAAGTTGTAGCATCCAGTAACTTTCTTAAAGAGCTGTCAGTGTTGGTGAAGTATAATATAAAATTTCAAGGAATGAATTGTTATACTCTCATTTTAATCTAAAATTTAATTTACTTAGAAAAAACACATTTGGAAATAAGACTTTTCTTGCCAAGTGTTTAGTTTTTTTATCTATACAGAACCAAGAAATATTACCAAATTATTTATAAGTGAATATTGACTGTCTTTGGGCATTATACATGTTTCTTTGTCCAAGTGGTTAAAAAGCATGTATGTACACATACACACATAAAAGTACATATATATACATACTTTCTTAAATGTAATCTCAAGGGCTAAACTTTCAACTGATTCTGCAGCTCACTTCTTTCATAAATGTTAAATTTTCAATAATTCTCATTTTTTTAATCCCTAGTCTAAAAGCAACAATCTTTTTGAGAGTGTAAATAATTAAGCTGACAATGCTGTATAAATTTCATATTAATCTTGCCCAGGAATTCCAAACAATACAGATTTTCCAGGAAGTACACTATTATTTCTTGAAAGTTAAACTGTAACTGGGGCTACTAAGCCATTGGCCGAAACAGCTTTATTCATTATCCAATAAGCCAACACATGCATATATAGAAGGACATCTCACATCATTAAAATCTCAGAATATATACTTTACAATTAGTATCTTTAGTACAAAAGAAAAAATATGCCATTAACATTTGTTGAATGCGTTTGAACTGATGTTTGTGGACTCAATTGCTCAAACCTTTCATGTTGAAATGGAAATGATATTTTTATGCTACTGAAAGGGACTAGATGATAGGTAAGCATGATTTCTTTGGGAATATTGTAGATAGCCTGCTTCGTGATTATGCTCAACTTCTTGCTCTCCTATCTCCTAGATTTTTCCAGATGCAATCTAAAAGACATTTTTTCCCTAATCTTTGCAATGTCCATATCTCTTGAGGATGCCACCCCTATTACTATCTAAATTAAGATGTATCTTTTTATGGATAGAATATTTTACATTACTTTCTTTTTTAAAATTTTATTTTACTTAACATTTTTAAAATTTATTTTACATAGCAACCACAGTTTTCCCTCCCTTGTTTCCTCCCATTTCCTCCTCTGATTCCTATCTACCTCCTCCCTACCAACTCCTCAAGTTGAGGTAGGACCTAACACCTCCCCTTGCATAAAAGTTGGGCTAGGGAATTCAGCATGGGGAAGGCTCCCAAAAGACACCTAAGCACCAGGAATAGAACAGGATCTGACTACTAGAAGCCTTACAAGCAGGCTAAGCAACACAACTGCCTATAAATGAAGGGGGCCTAGTTCAGTCCCATGCAGGTTCCCTCAATGTTGACCTCTTAGCTGGAATCATCCCTGTGGATTCCTGGAAGTTTCTATGGCACCAGATTTTTCCCTAACCCCAATATTGCCCCTTCCATCAAGATGTCTCTTTCTTTACTCTTCCCGTATGTGCTCCCCCAACATGCCTCCCATGCCCAGACTGCACATATGAGGTTCTGTTGAGAATTTCCCATATAGATTATACCCCATTTTTTAAATTGAATTATTTTGTATTTCAATGTCTAGATTTGTGAGTTAGCTATATATTTTGGAGATTATCCCTCTGTCAGACGTGGAATTGGTGAAGATCTTTTCCCATTATGCAGGGTACAGATTTGTCTTATTGATAGACAGTATCCTTTGCCTTCAGAAGCTTTTCACTTTCAGAGGGTCCCATTTATAAATTGCTGATCACAGTGTCAGTGCTACTGATGCTATATTCAGGAAGCAGTCTCCTGTGATAAAGTGTTTAAAACCGGTTTCTATTTTCTGTTTTTTCAGGTTCAGTGTAACTGGAATTTTGTTGAGATCTTTGATCCACTTGGACTTGAGTTTTGTGTATGGCAATAGATATGGGTCTACTTTCATTTTTCTACATGTGAACATCTATTTATGCCAGCACCATTGCTTGAAGATGTTTTTCTTATCCATTGTATAATTTTGGCTTTTTGTCAAAAATCAGGTGTTCAAGGTATGTGGATTTACGTCAAGATCTTTGATTTTATTTCTTTGATCCATGTGCAGTGTTTATGCCAATACCAAGTCATTTTTACTACCAAAACTTTATGATAGAACTCAAAATCAAGAATTGTTATACCTATGAAAGTTCCTTTGTAGTACAGGATTGTTTTAGCTATCCTGAGTTTTTTTGATTTTTATATGAAGTTGAATATTGTTCTTTTGAGGTCTATAAATTGTGTTGGGATTTTGATGGGATTGCATTAAATTTTTTGGTTTCCTTTGGTAAGAATGCCATTTTTACTATGTTAATCCTACTTATCCATGAATATGAAAGATCTTTCCATTTTCTGATACCTTCTTTAATTTATTTCTTTAAAAATTTAAAGTTCTTGTCATTCAAGTTGTTCACGTGTTTAGTTAGAGTTACGCCAAGATATATTTTGTTATTTGTTGCTATCATAAAGAGTGTTGTTTCTCTGATTCCTTTCTCAGCTCTTTAATTATTGTTATATAGTAGGAATACTGGCTTTTTGAAATCTTGTATCCTGCCATATTACTGAAGGTTTTAATCAGATGTAGGAGATCTGTGGTAGAATTTTTGGGGTGACTTAGGTATACAATCATATCATCTGTGAATAGTGAAAATTTGATGTCTTCCTTTTGAGTTTGTATCCCTTTAATCTACTTTTGTTGTCCTATTGCTCTAACTAGACCTTCTAGTACTATATTGAAAAGATATATAGAGAGGACAGACTTGTCTTGTTCTTGGTTTTAATGGAATCACATTGAGTTTCTCGCTATTTAATTTGATGTTAACTGTCAACTTGTTGCATAATGCTTTTATTATGTTGAGATATGTTGCTTTTATCACTGATCTCTTTTTTATCATAAAGGGGTGTTGGACTTTATCAAAGGCTATTTAAGCATCAAATGAGAAGATTATATTTTTTTCTTTTTTTTTCCAGTCTGTTTATTTGTTTGTTTACATTGACAGGTTTTCCTATGTTGAACTATTCCTACATTCTGGAATGAAGTCAACTTGATGATGGTGAATGATATAATTATGTGTTCTAAGATTCAGTTTGCTAGTATTTTACTGAGTTTTTTTTACATCAATGTTCATGTGGAAAATTTGTCTGTAATTCCCTTTCCTAGTGTAGTCTTTGTGTGGTTTGGGAATCGAGGTAATTGTAGCCTTATAGATGTTAATGGAATTGAAGCAAAGGCCCTGATATTAATGCACATACATGTGAACACATGATTTTTGACATAGAACCTAAAATCATACAATAGAAAAAAGAAAACATACTCAACAAATGGTGCTAGCATCACTGGATATCAATAACAACATGTAGAAGAAGGAAAATGGATCCATATCTATCACATGCACAAAACTCAAATACAAACAGATCAAAGATCTCAAAATAAAACCAACCCCACTGAACCTAATAGAAGAGAAAGTGGAAAGTACACTTGAATGCATTGGCACAGAAGATTATTTCCTAAAGATAGCCCCAGTAGCACTCATACTGAGAAAAACAAGTAATAAATGAGAGCTCCTGAAACTGAGAAGCTTCTGTAAACCAAAGAACACAGTCAACAAGACAAAAGAGCAGGCTACAGAATGGGAAAAGATCTTCACTAACCCTACATCAGACAGATGTCTGATCTCTAAAATATACAAAAAACTCAAGAAATTGGTCATCAAAAAACAATTAATCCAATAAAAAAATGAAGTACATAACAAAACAGAGAACTCTCAACAGATGAATCTCAAATGGCTGAACGACAATTAAGGAAATGCTCAACATCTTAGCCATCAGAGAATTGCAAATCAAAACAACTCTAAAATGCCATCTTAAACCTGTCAGAATGGCCAACATTAAAAGCACTGATAATGGCTATTGCTGGAGATGATATAGGGTAAATGTAACATTCTTCCATTGCTGCTGGAGTGCATACTGGTAAAGTCATGGATATCAGTATGGCAGTTTCTCAGAAAATTAGGAAACAATCTACCTCAAGTCCCAGCAGCACCACTTTTGGTTATATTCCCAAAGGATACTCAATCACATCATAAAGACATGTGCTCAGAAGAATTAATTGCCATAACCAGAACCTGGAAACAACCTAAATGACCCTTGACCTAAGAATGGATAAGGAAAATGTGGTGCATTTACACAATGGAGTACAACACAGTGGGAAAAAATTACAACTTAAAATCTACAGGCAATTGGATGGATCTAGAAAACATCATATTGAGTGAGGCAACCCAGACCAAGAAAGATAAATATCATGTACTCACTCATAAACTGTGTTTCTTTTATTCATCATAATTGCTCCTGTTTTCATATCCATTTTGTTAGCCTGCATTTTTTTATTGCTGAACCAAATCCATTGATATTAAGTGTGCTAACGGCCAGTGATTTTTAATTCTACTACTTTTTATTTTGGTGGTGATGGTTATATTTGTGTATGTGTGTGTGTGTGTGCCTTCTTTGAGCTTTGCTGGTGTTACATTACCTGTTACCTTTGTTTTCATGGGTTCAGCTAACTTCCTTTAATTAGAGTTTTCCTTCTATTACTTTATGTAGGGCAGGATTTGTGGATTGATAATATTTAAATTTGATTTTGTCATGAAACATCTTGTTTTCTCCATCTATGGTGAGTGAAAATTTGCTGAGTATGGTAGTCCAGTCTGGCATCTGTGGTTTCTATGTGTCTACAAAATATATGTCCAGGACCTTCTCCCTTTTAGATTCTCCATTGAGAAGTTAGGTTTAGTTTTCATAGGCATACATTTTTTTAAGTTACTTTGTTTTCTTTATTTTGTATGTATAGTGCTTTGATTATCATGTGGCCAGAGGGCTTTTGGTCCAGTTTATTTGTTACTCTGTAACCTTCTTGTACCTTCACAGGTACATCATTTCTTAGGTTTGGAAAGTTTCCTTCTATAATTTTGTTGAGTTTATTTTCTGTGTCTTTCAGCTGGAATTCTTCTTATATACTTATTATTCTTTTGTTTGGTGTTTTCATAGTGTCCTATGTGCTAAGAATTCGTTCGATTTATTTTTTCTTGATCCAATGAGTCTATTTCCTCTATTGTACTTTCCAGATTTTCCATTTCCAGACTTCCATTTGTTTGTGTTTTCTTTATGTCCTCTATTTAAATTTTGAAGTCTTGAGCTGTTTGCTTCACCTGTTTTTTTTTTTTTAGTTTTATTTGGATTTCTTTAGGAGATTTATTGATTTCTTGAAATTTTGTATTTGACTTTTTCTTCATTTCTTTAAGGGAATTTGTAATTTTAAGAGTATCTATCATCTTCATAAAATTGTTTATTATTTTTAAGGTCATTTTTTTCTGCTTCTGTGATGGGATGTTCAGATCTTGATGTTATAGGACCACTGTGTTCTAGTGGTACCTCATTGTTCTTTACATTGTTGAATGTATTCTTACACTGGCATTTACCCATCTGTTCTTCTAATTGGTATAGTTGGTTCTTGTGCCTATAGGGGCTGCTGTACTTCCAATTAGTCTGGGGGTATGTTGCTAGAGAGGGCTGTCCTTGGGGAGGATGCTGGGTAGGCATGGTTGGGAGTTGAAGAGGGACTTATGGGAACAGAATCGAGTTGGTTGCAGTGGTGGTGGTTTGGCATGCAAGCAGGTCTCTCACCTTCTTGCTACCTGCTGGGGACTGCACTAGAGCAATGAAAATCCTCCAGTGCTGGGGGAAAGGCTCAACTGACATGCTAGAGCTGAGAAGGGTGTGGTAATGATACAGGATGCGCTTTGGTGCTTAGGGCCTTGAGATTGGAACAGTTTAGCTGGGAATAATCACTTTTCTCTTCTTCTAACTGGAATAAATGCTGCTCTTGCCTGCAGGTGGCTAACCTGCTGACCGACTGCTGGGGTCTGCCTGAAATTGTTCTTGAAACACTAGTTTTGAGAAAAACAAATTTCCATCTTATAGGATAGTCTTAATAAATTCTGATTAATATTTTGGACACTCACCATAAGGAACATATTTACTAATCATACAGGAGTATGTTATATTCTTAAATTTAGAATATTTAAGTATTAATAGTTTTTACATAGAATTTTGAATAGAAGTATGAGTGTAAAATCTCTGAGGTACATAAAGCAGAATAACAATATATGCATTGCTGTCTAAAATTACACAGTTTATTAATTTGTATGATTATATATTTTATATGTAATTATAGTAGGAAAAATGTTATAAATTATGCTTAACTTTAAATGATATACCAGAATTAAAAGTTATAAGAATGAACCCAATATTTAAAAGATTTATTTATATTATTTTACATGTTATTCTTTTTGTTTTTATGTATGCAAATGCACCACATTCTTGGTAACTTTACAGACTAAAAGAAGATATCAGATGCTCTCAGACTGGAGATAGAGATGCTTGTGAGCTCCTATTTGGGCACTGGAAAGCAGACTAGGTTCTCTGCAGAAGCAACACATGCTTTTAGCTTCTAAGCCAGACTCATAGACCTATTGTTAGAACTGTTCTTTTTATTTTGTTCTATCACATATATGCATTATATTACATGTACAGAAATTCAGATAGAAGCAAAATTTAAATGGTTTTCTCATTCTTGTTACCATGAAAGATAAACACAAGAACACACACTTCCTAGAAACTCAAAGTGTTTTAGTTTGGCAGTCATACAAATAAAAAAAATAGTGGGTTCTTTCTTTCTAGAACTTACCAAGTTCCACATTCTTTCTTGAGCAAATGAGGTGGTGATGTGAGCTTTATTATTTAAAAACATTACCACATATAGAACTTAGAAATTAGTCTGAGAATGCAGAACAAGGGAAGGGTAGGCATGGGAAGCCTCGGTAAGTCATGTATAAACATGGAAGCATTTAACTAACATTTTATTATTAATTAACGATAATTTATCTTATTATGTTTAGAAATTTTATTTATATTTATATTAATGTATGTTTTTAATAGCCTCAAAAAATCAGCAAAACGTTTAGTTCTTTCAGTGAATGCTGTGGAGCATGCTGTGCTAGAATTCTTAAAGAAATTGATGATGAGGTGATGGACATTAAAAAATGAAAGTCCTATGAAGATACAGTAAATATTTTGAAATTATTGTGAAGATTTCAAAGCAACAATAAAACTGACATGGTAGAAAATCCTTGGCAGACAGGAAGGAGAGGAGGGACAAGCTCTACATGGAAATGAGGCATTATACAGGAAGAACAAAGAATCAAACAGAAGAAAAAGGAATATCTCAAGAGTATTTCAAAGCAACATGTGAGAATTTTAAGGAGGTATAATATTCAAGATACTGAAAGAGTTGGAAGAGTTTAAAAGCCACTGTGTCACCACAGGAAAAAAAAGTATCAATGATGTGATCAGCATGGGTATTGTGTATACACGTGTTATCACACCTCTGGAGAAGCAGATGTGTGAGGTTGAAGATGGAGTCCAAGGCCATTCTGTCACTGTTACAATGAAAAAGAAAATAAAAGATGTGGTTGTCATTATAGACAGAGAACAGCTTGTTTCTTTGGATCTAGTTAATCTTTAGACCTCATTGAAGATGAAGTGCCAATATAAAAGACCTGACCACTTCCTACTTTAAGTGCATCTTGTTCTACAAAATGAATTAAGCAGCTCAAATCTTGACAAAGTTGTGGTGAGGATCAGTCAACCTAGACATATAAAAAAGTTAAATCGGTTCTATGGGAATACTACTCTGAAAGACACAGCCTGTTTGAAACTTCTGTGTCTGCTAGGCTTTGAAGTTCATCCACAGAGAACAGCTTATTTTCACCCAGGTGGTATGATTTCACTTTGAGTTCAATAGATTCTTTGGTTTCACTCTGGCAGTTCATAACTAAACCTAAAGTAAATGGCAAGAAAAGAAAACACAGTGTGTTGCTCATGATAAAAGTTAATATTGATCGTGTAGGAGAATTCTTCTCCCACAAAGTTCTCATTACACAAACGAAGTAGCACCATCACATTTAGGGATAAGTAAATGTTATCAGCAAAAGTATATTGGGAAGTGACTTTTTTATATCAAGCAAGTTAAGTTTGTAGCATGGGTGCAGGTGAGACAGTTGAGAAGAATATTTTCATGTATTTCGTTATAATTCCACTTTGAGACTTGGGTTTAGCACAGTGACAGAAGTGTGTAGCGTCAGGATACTTCTCAGGTATTCTTTTCAAAATTCAAATATCTATGCATTCTTGTTTTGACATTTACTGTTTCAATTCATGTAAATATCTATGAAATTTTAGCTTTAGAATAATTCAGAGAGCACTAAGAAAAATTACTTATTTCCTAATAAAAACAAAAATAATAAAGGACAAAGAAATTTCAAGACTCTGGAAACCTGGAGCATTTGTGAAATAAATTTACTCTAATTATTCTATGTTCTTCATAATATGTAAAGTTTAAAGAGTGTAAAACATGCAAAAAAGTTCTGCAAACTTACATATTAAGAATGTGAAGGCATGGGGAAGTTGGTTCTCTCTTTCCACATTATAAGCACATGAATTGAATTAGGGCTTCAGTCTTACAACATAAACCTTTACTTCCTGTGCCATCCAGATGGTAATTAAGTAATAATTAATTGTACCAAAATATAAAATATAATTAAACCACTGAACCACTGATTGATTGAGAAAGTGTTTACCAAAATATAATGGAGAATAGCTAACATGGATCTATATATATATTATCTTTTCCTCTTTTGAATTCTATAGCTAAATTAGAAGACAGAAAACATCATATAATAAAGAGAAAGTCTATCACTTAACAATGTACAAAGAGTTCACAGGAGTACAATCATGAATATTAAAAATACAAAGCCTTGTATGAAATCACAATGTAAATAGCAAACATTATTATCTTTGATGATCATTTCATATATATATATATATATATATATATATATATATATATATATATATATCAAGGGAAAGAGAAGGAAATAAGGAAGAAGAAGGAGGGGATAGATAGTGATCATTACATAACATTGAAAATTGAAACCAACATTTTCCCAGACTCACTGTGAAAACCTTATGTTTTTTATCATATGAATTTTGAAGTATCTTGCATAACATGTTTCATCAAAAAGTAAAATGTTGAATGCTTTCTGTTTAGGTTAAATGCACTTGTGATTTTTAAATTTTAATCCTTTATACATGCAGTAACTATCTTGATAAATACCATGAATTTTACAAAAGTTTTGTCTCTTGGAAATAGCACACCTCTTTCTGGACAGTTACATACTATTTTTACGATGCGTTTTTCACATTAACTTTACTATAGTAATTTGACACTTGGGATCCTGCCTATTTCTAGCCATGCTTTCAACAGAGAATCCAAAGATATTATTAGAAAGAAAGAAATGGAGATGAGAGAAAGGCACAGAACTTTTATAGAAACTTTTTCTCCCTGTGTATTTCACTGCCAAACAGAATCCCAGTAGTACATTTCCATTTGAGACTACCTCTAAAACTCAGATGCATAGACACTTTCATCTGTGGGATGTTTTTACCACAGCAGACAGATGGTTGGAGAAACCCAAACAGGCTCTTTCTTTCCCTCACAAAAGACCCATCACCTGCCCATGGTCCTGCCAGATCAAGGCAAGCAAGCACTTTGATTTAACGTTACATAAAACATTCTCTATGGAGAAGACTCTTTCTCAGGAAAATTAAAGAATAAATAGAGTTTGGAAAGCTTCCTATGAGGGAACTTCTCATCAAATATTTACTAAGCATCTTCTAAATTTCAGCACTATTTTATAGTCTGGGGATAAAATGTACAGAAAAAAATTTCTAATTTCTATAAGAAATCTGATGTTTTGATATAAAAATGCCTGTATTATAAAAAACAATCACAAGTTTCTGAGGGACGGAAATAGATTTAGCAAAGAGAATTTCTACCTATTCAAAGCTACAACTTCTTAAATTCTAAGAAAAATAGTCAAATTAAAAAGTACTTCACAGTATGTTTTCCTGTTCTCCATTTCCAAATCCTCATTCTCACCCTGAACCCTATGACAGATCACTTGCAGAGCACTGCTCTCATTCGCTGTCTCCATTCACAGTGGACTCCTCCTAACTCCATGGCACATCCAGCTCTTTTTTCCCAGTGGACCCATTCCTCCATGCTCCACCTAGTACATCCTTATTCTTCCATGTCAGTCCCTCCAAACCTCGGAAAGGGCTTCTATCTTGGAACTTTGGTAGCCATAAGTAGCAAGGACTCAGAAATACTTCCTACAAGACAATCAACAGCCATTATACTTTTCTAAGATCCAGAGATGATAGCAGAAAGAAAGGAAAAGAACAACATCCTTTTTTTATTGAAAAAAAAATTTCTGCCTCCTTCCAGCCTCCCATTTCCCTCCCCCTCCTCCTGCCCCTCCCCCCTCCCCCCACTCCTCTCCCCCTGCCTCTCCAGTCCGAAGAGCAGTCAGGGTTCCCTGCCCTGTGGAAAGTCCAAGGTCCTCCCCCCTCCATCCAGTTCAGAGTCTTACCTGGTTTTGGCATCTGATTATAATTTAAATTCACAAATTCAACTACTAGTTAAAATATATTACAGAGAAATTAGCTATAAATAACTATTGCTTTGCCATAGTATTTTATATCTAAAATTATTGTTGTCATAGATCCGTATACTTATGTCTGAATAAAACAAAAATGCATCATTGCTCAGGTACTGCTACTTTGTATAAAAATTTATGTTCTATGAAGTTTTAAACACAGCTTTCCAAACAGAACATGGCAGTCTGAAATATGGCATGCACAGATGATTAAAATGGCAAAAAGCAAGATTGATTAGAATCATGAATCAATGGCAGAACAATGGAGAAGAAGAACAACCTTTACAATATTATGCTAAGCTGACAGAAGATGAAAATTACCTCCCAGTGTATAGCGGAGGGGTTTACCCATTTTAAAAATCATTTCTTACTTATTGGAGATTTCATATATGAGCATTGAATTTATATCATTTCATCTCCCCTTAGTGCCCTTTAATTCCTCCCATGTCTCCCTCTCTCCCTCTGAATCCACTGGCCCTTATTTTGCAGACAGGCACACATTTGCACAGATACACTCTCACTTTTTACTCTCTCTTCTCACTTACACACACACACACACACCACATACACACCAAGACGGGATGGTTGCAACCAAGATGAGGTGCTAGGATCTGAACCTGGATCATCTGCACGAGCAGCAAGTCTTCTTCCCTGCTGCACTATCTCTCAAGTCACAAATTGTTGGCAGCGGGTCTTAGTTAGCTTCCCAACAGCCATGACTCAAAATAATCACAGAGGAACTATATATTTTGTATTACTGTTTGCCCAATAGCTTAAGCGTATTTCTGTCTAACTCTTATATCTTAAATCAACCCATTTCTATTAATATGTGTATTGCCACGTAGCTGTGGCTTACTGGCATGGTTTCAGTGTATCTGTCTCCTGTGAGCAGCTGCATGGCTTCTCACTGACCCCACCTACTCACTCTATATATCATTTCCAGCCTGGCTATATTCTGTTAAACCATTTGCCAAAACCAGTTTTTTTTAATTAACCAATGGCTATAAAACATATTCATAGCATACTGAGGGGAATCCCACATCAACAAATCTGAGAAAATAAATTCTTTTGTGAAAAAAGGAAAATATTGGCTAATAGATTAATACTAAATAACAATTATAATTTGGATATTTGAAAGATAGCCAAAACTCAGCATGGCTTAAAATGGTGGCAAAATTAATATTCTAAATGGAGAGTGTTTTCCATGAAATTCCACAAGGCACTGGTATTCATGATTTGTGAAACATCGTGCAGGTGTGGGCACATTCAGATTCCTTGAACTGAAATGACATGCTATGTGCAAAGAAAAGTCTTACTTACAAACTTCATTCAGATAGGAGGATAACGTTTACTACTTTTCCAAATAAAACATAATTTAATATCTTTTCTGTGTTTATTATGTCGTTTAGTGCTTTGTTTTCACATATGTTTATGAAGTACATACATTTCTGGTTCTCACAGATACCAAATAAGGGATTGAATCCCCTGCAAATTGAATTGTCAATGATTGTGAGCCACCATGTATGTGCTGCAAATCAAGTCTGAAACCTCCAATATGTCAAAATCTGCTCTTAACCAAGGAGTCATCTCTCTAAGCTAAATATCATATCTTTAAACAATCAATCGTGGTAAGAGATAACTAATTTAAATGGGAAAAGTAAAGGGTGATTCAGCAATAATAGAAATGTAAGTGTCTTAATACCATCATTTGTGGAGTTAAAAAGGTGGCTCGCTGGTTAAGAGCACTTGCTATTCTTTTAGGGGGGCTGAGTTAGACTCTGAGCATCTATACTGGGCAGCTCACAAGCATTTGGAACTCCAGACACAGGAAATCTGATACTGTCTCCTGACATCTGTGAGTACCTGCACTTGTATTCACAAAGACACACATAGGCACGCACACATACCCATAATTGAAATTAAAACCATAACTTTTTAATAAGAAGTGCTGGCATTGGAAGTTTAAAGAACTATTAAACCATATAGCAATGCAAAATAAAATAAAATAAAAATGTTAGTATTTACTATTTAGAACACTTTTCCTAATGGATTTTTAAATTTTGTGTTTTTATGTATGATTATCAATGAATGAGTCCCATTAGATTTTGTTTTAAATTTTTGTGAATTTCTTTTTCTTTTTTATTGTTTTTCTTGAGCTGTGTTTTTCTCCGCTCCTCTCCCTTCCTCTTCCCTCCCCTTCTACCCTTTCCCACAATCCCCATGTTCCCGATTTTCTCAGATGATCTTGTCTTTGTGAATTTCTTTAAATACCATTGTTTAAATAATTGCCTTGTCAATGTTTGGAAAAATGTGAAAATAATGACAAAACAAGCTTTATATAGGCTCCCCAGGCTCAAGGCACATAGAGGGCAACACCAAGATCTTGTTAGGAATATCAATTAGACAACCATATATTATTGCTTTTGAGATGTCTGTCTTTTTAAATTTACTTGGCTTCTTTGTTGCTGGATTTCTTTTACTAAGATCACATAAACTGGATATCTAATACTAAATGGTCAGCCTTGACAGTATACACAAGTAGCATGATACAGTCTGTGTACATTGTACACACATGTATATTCACTCATATCTCATACACACACATAAGAAGCTCAAGAGAACTTGTAAGTTATCTTCATTTATGTGCACATTTGTCATGTGCATATAACCAGAACTGGTAGGTGTCATTTGTATTTCCTGAAACTGGATTTTCTTCTAAAAGTTTCCTTTGTCTTTAGTTCCAAACACAGACAAGTTAGTTAGTTTTACTAATAAGATTTAAACAAATACACAGACAAATTATACATACATACATACATACATATATGTGTGTATGTGTGTTACAACTATTAATGGAAAAGAGGCTATTGGTTTGGAAGAAAAGAGCAGAGAGCATGGAGGAGTATATGGAAAGTTTGGAGCAAGGTAAAATACTTGGGGATGATATAATTATCTCAAAAAAATAAAAGAAATAATTTTTAAAAATAATCAGCATTTAATGGTCTGGTGGGTATATTACAAACATTATATTTCTGCATGTGGGTCTTCTCTCTGTAAGTATGAATGAGCTTTGAATATCTTCTTAATCTATTTTGGTGAAAGAAATTTTGCAAATAAGTAAACAGTGTTCCCAAGGTAATGTAATAATGAAAAACATATTAGATACAAACTGCTTAAATTTTTTTCAAAATGAAAAACGGCTTACTTGTGAAAAATTTTTATTGTAAGAGATTAAATGAACAATGTGCACAAAAAGCACAAAGATGAATAATAAGTTCCCTGAGTCTCCATCCAGGATTACAGAATTGTTTACTCCTCTGGGCCATCATTGAATCTTTTCTTTTATAAAGACTTTTATAAGAGAGGGCTTGGGCTGCTCTTCTAGAGGAGCAATCTTAGTTCCTGTAACCCACTTTAGGCAGCTCACAACCACATGTAACTCCAGCTCTAGTGGACCCTACCTTCTTTTCTAGCCTTTTCAGATGTGTGTTAACTTCACTCACTAAGATAAACATATGAATAAAAATATTTTAAAAGGGTATAATAAGAGGAGAGTATGCTATTTTACTCCTCCACTTCCATAATCCCAGTATTCTGAAGCTTAGATAAGATTTTTTTTTGAGTACATGACTATTCTAGGTTACATGAAGGGACTTTGTCTGAAAAAAAAAGAAAGGTATTCGTTCCTTTTGTTTTCTGTTTGTTTAAAAACTCTCTTTGTTTGCTAGCTTTTTTAATGCTAGAAAGTACATGATACCTAAGGAGAAAAGGAATCAGCAGTATTAACCAATGTCAGATATTACTTGCTACAATGTTGGCTGTTAGGTATGATGCCAACTGGTGCAATAATAGCAAGACTGTTTATTATGGTAACCATGATTCTTTTGATCAGATGTGAAACCTGCTCCACAGGGAGTAATTAATGGCTCATACGTCATGCCTGGTGAAATTCCATGATTAAAAATTATGGCTTCTAGGAGGTATCTTACTGATGTTGCTTTTCTAAATCTCTAGCAATGCAAATTATTCATACCTATATCATATCCCCCTTTAAATGTAAAGGAACATTTATAAACCATATTTGGGAACATGGGCGCAGTTTTTTCTCTCTGAACTGCTTCCTGCTGAATGGGGGCGTTGTTAATTAGGTCTTTCATGGTATAACCTGTGTGCTAGTTTCATCTCAGTTGGCAGTTGAGCGAAGCAATTTTCTGAAGATGTTTACAGCAACCCTTCAGGAGGGCGTGGTCCATCATACCATATTCGGATAGAAGAAATCCACAGACTCTCACCCTCTGTGAAAACAAAACAAGAAACTCCTTTCCAAAGTATCATGTCCTTAGATCCAAATCTCAAAGTCAAGGCATTTTCAGAATATTTATGTTGGATTAGTTTAGCAGCATTTATAAACAAATATCTTTTCGCAGCTGTTGCTCCTTCCTTAGCATTCAAACAATTCAAACAGAGCATAATAGCATACAGTATCAAGATTCTCTGTGTATTTTCCATCTTTGTGTTCTTTATTTTAACTCTATTTCATTTATTTTTACTTTTATTTTATATTCTCTGTATCTTTGTCCTGGAATAACTTTGTAGACCAGGCTGTCCTTGAACTCTCAGAGATCCGCAAGTCTCTGCCTCACAGGCATTGGGATTAAAGGTGTTTGCTACCACACCTTGAAGTCACAGAGGTCAGTCTCCCTCTGCCTCCCAAGTGTTGGGATAAAGGTGTGTACTACCACACCCAACTACTTTCTTCCTTATTTTTTTTTACTTTAAAAACTTTAACTTTTTCATGTTGTTTTTCTGATTATCGGATCCTACTGCACCTATTGGCTTTGTGGGAGCCTAGGCAGTTTGGATGCTCACCTTACTAGAACTGGATAGAGGTGGGAGGTCCTTGAACTTCCCACAGGGCAGGGAATCCTGATTGCTCTTTGGGCAGTCAAGAAAGGGGGATTTGATTGGGGGAGGGGGAGGGAAGGGGGCGGCGGTGGGGAAGAGACAGAAATCTTTAATAAATAAAATAAATTATAAAAAAAAACAAAAAAAAAAAAAAAAAAAAAAAAAAAAAAAAAAAAAAAAAACTTTAACTTTTAGTCTGCATATATTTTCAACACTGTAAATAATTTAAAACTTTTCTTTGTCTTTGATGCTCTCTTTACTGTATCTCTCTCTCTGTTTTTTTGACCACATGAGTCTTTAATTTACCAAGCAATCTCAGTAGGACTAAAGCCGTGGCTTTGCCAGCTAGATCCAGTCCATTCCTTAGCTTTATACCATTCCAACCTTGTGGCTGAGGTACCAGCCAGAGCTGCCTTCAGTGCCACAACTCTACAGTGTTTCAAGGTCCTTGCCAGCAAGCGAGCTTCCACAGCCTGGGCTTACAAACCGCACGACCAGCCTGTGTAAAAGAGTCAGAGTTTGCCCTGTCAGGACAGCCCAGAAAGCCGGCATTTTTAAACGGCGCAGCTTTTTTCCTGCTACAGCTGAAAACCGAAAAGCATATGTTCAGCTTTTCGTCAACACTGTTTAAGTGTTTCGTGGCAGGACCTCTTAATGAGCGGCAGGCTTTTGCAGCTAAAGCTGAGTCAGGAAGCCTCTCTTAGCTGAGAGCGCTTGATTGCCTCTAGCAAGCAGAGCAGACCCGAGAAACTGCTGCTACCAAGAAAACATGCTTTACTCTTTCCCAAGCTTTTTCAGGCTTTTAGTGGATTCAGTTATCCTCACGTTGGGCAGCCATCTGTTGTAATAAGGGCGGCCGGGCTGCGTCCCCAGCACCCCGGCTGCCCACTCTGCTAGCTTTACCTGAAATAATTACACGGACACTGTATTCTTTTAAGCACTGCTTGGCCCATTTCTACCTAGCCTCTTCTAGGCTAACTCTTGCACCTGGACTAACCCATTTCTAATCAAGTGAGTAAGCACCCCAAGGTGCACTTACAGGAAAGATTCTAGCCTACATCCATCTTGGGTCGGAGCTTCATGCCTCTGCCTCAGAGAGCAGAGCTATCGCGAGGGGAGCATGGCATCTCTGTCCGAGGCGTCTGGCTCTGAGCGAAGCTGCTTGCTTTCTGACCTCACTTCCTCTTCCTCCTCGCATTTTCTTCTGTTTACTCCACCCACCTATGTTCTAACCAACCAGGACCAAGCAGTTTATTTATTGCTTAGCCAATGAAATCAACAGATTGATATATGACACTCCCACATCAATCACTCTTTTTTTATCTTGGCCATTCTGACAGCTGTAAAATGAAATCTTTCTGTAAGGGTTAAGGGTGTTAAGCATTTCCTTAAATGCCTTTCAGCCATTTACACTTCCTCTGTTCAGAATTTTTTGTTTAGGTCTGCACCTCCATTTGAGGGAGATTATTTGTGCTTTTTATGTCAAAATTCTTGAGTTCTTGTATATTTTGAAGATTAGCCCTCTGTTTGATGTGGGGTTGGTGAAACTCTTTCCCATTCTGCAGGCTGCCATTTTGTCTTGCTGACCATATCTTTTGCATTCTAGAAGCTTCTCAGTTTCAGGAGGCCTTATTTATTAATTGTTGCTTTGAGTGTTTGTGCTACTGGAGTTATATTTATGAAGTGGTCCCCTGAGCCAGCATGTTAAAGTATACTTCCTACTTTCTCTTCAATTAGGTTCAGTGTTGGTGGCTTTATTTTGAGGTCTTTGACTCATTTGGATGTAAGTTTTATGCGTGGACCCTAAGCAATAGTGGAGAGGGCACCTAAAATGGCCTTACCCTGTAATCAGATTGGTGACTACCCAAATTCTCATCATAGAAACTTCATCCAGCATCTGATCAAAGCAGATAGGGAGATCTACCCTTAACACTGGCCTAATCTCCCCAAGTCCAGTCAAAGAGAGGGACGAACTATGAAAGGAGCAAAGCGATCAAGACTATGATGGAGTTACCCACAGAAATGGCTGGCCTGAGGTAGTGGGAGCTTACTGACATCTGATTGACAGTGGGGAAAACTGTATAGGGCCAAACTAGGCCCTTAGAAAATTTGTGACAGTTGTGTAAATGGGGCAGTCTGTTGAACCACTGGCAGTAAGACCGAGATTTATCCCTACTGCTTGAACTGGGGTTTTGGAGCCTATTCTATTTGGAAGGATACCTTATCCAGCCTAGATATACGGGGCAGCACCTTGGTTCTGCCTCAAAGTGATGTGCTAGCCTTTGTTGACTATCCATGGGACGTCTTACCATCTCTAAGGAGTGTATGGGTAGTAGGGCTGTTGGTAGTTGGGGGGCAGCAGGAGGAATGGAGTGAGAAACAGCTCCGATTAGTATGTAAAATGAGAAGAAATTGTTACGAAAAATAAATAAATAATACCAGAAAAAAGAACTCAGTTATCACATTCCCAAGAAGTGAGGTGGTCAGTTTGATGGGTTTTGATGTTTTGACTGTTTGGTTGGTTAGTTGCAATTTGTTATTGGTCACTGTAAGGGAGGAAACTCAATGAAGAGGTTTAGATTAAAGAATTTCTTTTTCTTATTTCTTTATTCTTTCCTCTAGGATTCTGTCTCTGCTGTTTAGGGATAAATAAGAGTGGAAGGTATAGGAATGATAGAATTAAGCATAGATTTTAATTTATTTTTTGAATCTATTTTTAAACTAAAATGTTATTATTAGTAACAAATATTTTCCATTGGTATGGATCTTATATAGTGATAAAAATTTAAGGTTATTTTTCCTCATTATAATATTACATATATAATATTGTATTACATAATAAAACATGTTAATATATTAATTACATATTTTATTGACATACGCATCACAAATCTTCTTCAAAGAAGATGATAGAAGTCAAAGAACCTTCATACACAATTTATTTCAATGTGACAAAACAAGGCAGTGGAAAGAAACTTTGCCTCAAAAGTTGACAGTATGACATCTAGACTGAACAAGCATAACAAAAAGGAAGTTAACTTCTGTACTTTGCCAAGAGAAGGTAGGCCAGTCCTTCAAAGTTCCTGCTTTACAGAAAATTCTGTCACAAATTCTAGCACTAAAATACAAAGATGGGTGCTTCTACTTTGCAGAGGATCCTCGCAGGACTGTCCTGGCTTCCAGATGATTATATTACCATAGGTGTGGCAGTTGCTTGCTCTGTACTTCTTTTGGGTAATATTTTATCCTTCTCAGGTCTTTGAAGGGGTTAAAGACTATATAGCTAGAGTTTTACAGTTTTCTTTGTTATCTAATTCAAAATTGAACCTCACAAAAGAAATACAAAGTTTATAAAGTTTGAAAAACATAAAAGACTTAAGTTGTTTATCTAAGTATGTATTTTGAGATAAAAAAAGATATTTTTCAGGTTGGTAATACAAGTTAAAATTAAAAAAAAAGTTTAGGTATAAAAATTTGCACTCACCAGATAGGAAAGATAGTAGAGTACTTTCTCTGAATTTTCCAAATGCAAATGGAGTGAACATTGTGTAAGTATTTCTTACCTGAAAATTTTTCTTATTGCTTATAGTTTTCCTATGTTTGTGATAGAAAGTTCCTTTTTTTTTTTTCTTTTTCGAGACAGGGTTTCTCTGTGGCTTTGGAGCCTGTCCTGGAACTAGCTCTTGTAGACCCAGGCTGGTCTCGAACTCACAGAGATCCGCCTGCCTCTGCCTCCCAAGTGCTGGGATTAATGGCCTGTGCCACCACCACTCGGCCAGAAGGTTCCTTTTTTATTTAGGCAAAAAGGAGGAGTTTTTTGGGATATTTGATGACATGGTATGAAATCATGACTCTATTCTTATTTGCCTAACTAAGGCATCTTCTGATTGGATTAATGATGAGCTGAATTGTCAATAACATGGAAGCAGAAGGTAGGCAAGACCTCATGGCAGAGATAGGAGTGCTGGGAAAGAATCAGGGAGGCAGGAATCCATCAACAAGAAGCAGAAAACTCAGACCTATTATATGGAGGACAGCAGAATATAGATTTATGTAATTTGGTTAATTTTCATTGTAAGAGCTAATTGGGAAAATACTAAGCTAAGACCAAGTTTTCATAATCAATAATAAATCTCCATGTCATTATTTGGGTGCTGGCCGTTTAAAAATGTCCTGCTACACAGTTTTCTGTTAATTTGTAACACATCTTAAAAAGATATAATATATTGTAAAACATAACTAAAGATTGAGAAATAAAATAACTGTAAATTCTCTGTGTTGTATTTGTGGGATGAGATAATATATGATTTTCTCCTAAGTGATGTTTATGTCAATTTGACATAAGTTAGAATTATCTGAGAGGAGGGAACCTCAATTTAGTAAACACCTCCATAAGACTAGGCTATAAGTAAACCTGAAGGGCGATTTCATAATTAGTGATTAATTGGGGAGAGACCAGCTCACTGTGGGTGGTGCCATCCCTTAGCTGGTGATCCTGTGTTCTATATGAAAGCAGAATGAGCTGGGAAGTCATGGAGCATACATTTAATCCAAGCACTCAGGTGGCAGAGACAGGAGGATATCTATGAGTTTGAGGCCAGCCTTGACTATAAAAGCTTCTTTTAGGAGAACTAGGACTGCAACACAGAGAAATCCTGTCTCAGAAAGAAGAAAAAAACAGGATGAGAAAGCCAGAGAGAGCAAGCTATTAAGCAGTATTTCTTCAGAGCCTCTACATCAGTTCCTGCCTCCAGGTTTGAGTTCCTATCCTGATTTCTTTCAGAGATCTCTGACTCAGGTTATTTAAGCCAAATAAACCTTTCCATCACCATTCTGCCTCTGGACATCATGTTTCATCACAGTAGTAGTAACTCTAAGACAATTATCTTTGGTGCATTTCTACAAATGATGAAAATTTGTCATCAGTTGTATTATAATGCAAATTTCACACCTGTCATTTCCAGAAAGGAATGAGTTTTTTATGACATCACACACAATAAAATACTATCAAACAGAGGTGTTTAATAGTTTATTTTTATTTTACTTGAAAAGAATAGCATCCTCAATTATGTGGTCTCAGTTAAAGAATATTTCAGGTAAGTTAGCCTTATAATCACTGATTCAGTCAAGGATACATTAACTTACATAAATTTCACAATATTTAAAATAAAGTTTCTAATGGTTTTATTAGCTTGCATTAGTTATATACCATAGTGAGTTATATTATGATACTTTCATACATTTATATAATTTGATCATATTCACTCCCATCACTGTTTACATCTCCCTTTTACTCCTCCTGACCCTTTTCTTCTTTACAATGAGCCACGTTTTACTTTCAAGTCATGGTCATGTTCTCTGTAGATGTTTGACTCAGTATGGGTTGGGGAATTGTTCAGTAGAACACAAACACCTTATTAGCTGATTTAAAAAGTCTCTCTTCCTAGAAATCATTAACTGTGTGTAGATCTTGAGGGAGGGTGAAATCTCACATGGTTTTTTCCTAACAAGTTTCAAGGTAGTCTTTCAGTGTGGGCTTTTTAGATGTATGTATAAAATATTCGATTTGATTTGTAGATATATTGGTTTTGCAAATAAGACAAAGAAATTTGAGAACTCTTACACACACACACACTCACACACACACACACACACACACACACACACACACACACACACACAGCTTTTGAACTAAAGTTTCTCTCCCAATCATCTTCCCAGAGGAAACATCAGAGCAGAGAGGAAAGTAAATATAATTTACCTACATTCTCAACTTGTTTAGCACTGAATTGTAATCAGATGTTGGAGTCTACTGTTTAGTCCCACTTGTAAGATTGCAAACCTTTGAAAAGCATGTGCTTATTAGCCCAAATAGCATATTTGGCAGAAGAATGTCATTTAATACTAATTACATTGATAATTTTAATGAGGATTTAACTGAGATTTTTTTTATGTTATTTCTGAAGTTCCTTCGCATGTTGTAAGGAGCCAGCTTATTTGTTTCCCTGCTGCACAGACTCCTGAAATAAAAACACAGAAACTATATTATTCAAATCACTACTTGGCCCATTAGCTCTACCTTCTTGTTGGCTAACTCTTACATATTAATTTAATTGATCTCTAGTAATCTGTGTATTACCATGTGGATGTGGCTTACCTGGTAAAGTTCCGACTGGCTTTAGCAGAGGCTACAACTTCTCTCTGGTTCTGCTTCCTTTTTCTCCCAGCAATCAGTCTAGCTTTCTCTGCCTAGCTAAGTTCTTTCCCGCTATAGGTCCAAAGCAGTTTCTTTATTTATTAATAATAATCATGACATGCAGAGGAAACTCCCACATCATTCAAATACTGAAGACATTTATGATATTAACAACATTAAGAGGAGGGTCCTTGAATATGGATTGTAGTAAAATTGAACCCTGTGTTCATATGTTAGGGTTGGGTGTTCACCACTTAGCAGGAATATGGTCATACTCAACAAGATACAAAGGTACTATACTTTATCCTTCACGCTTTTAAGTAGAAGAATTAATATCTTAACATAGGAACAAAAGCTCTTCTATGGTATATTACAAT